>JAGKTI010009990.1:0-22911 GCA_018397915.1 Birgus latro
CTGGTACGATAAAATAAAATTTCGTACCGTAATTTCGTACCTCTTGCCATTACGTTCCTGTGAAAATGAATCGATAATATAAATTATCTTTGCAAGCAATTCTTCGTCCAGTTTCAATACTCACTTTATTTGTGTTTTTTGCTGTTAGTGGAAAGTACTATAAACATATTGTGTGCCTGTCCTCCTCTCTTCCTATTTCTCCCATCTTTCCTGTCACTTCTTATTTTCTTTCCTTTACAGGTGGCTTTACATTGAGTTACAAGCCAAATGGTTTCCTGTAAGCCAAGACACCATTTACAACGCTGGGTGGTAACCATATAACCAAACCATACGTGCTCCCTACGTGTCAGCAAGTGGGTTGGTGGAGGGTTAGTGCCCCTCCCTGTAAAACAAATAACTCAAAGTCAAATGGCAACCTCTTAAGGGATTATGGCGTCTAGACAGATATACAGTATAGTGTGTGTGTGTGGCATGATTGGGAAAGTTTTTAACCTTTAAAGTCAGTCACACAAATCCTAAATTTAAGCTGCATACAATCGTCTGTTTGATAACCGAAAGAGGGTGTTCAAAATGCGACTTAAATTCACAACTTCTGAGAGGTTAACAAAACCGTGTAGGCCTACAGAACTGTAAAATGAAAAATTAATTACTATACTTTCATTTTTGGCAACTTATACTCACGATATAGCCTAATAAAAATCGAAACGGCAATAAGCTATTTTTCATGGACATGATCAAGTATTTAACTCCACCAACCCACCAAATCTCTTTAGTCAATGAAAGCAATAAATTTAATTTTTCAACGAGGTTAGATTCGAACCCAACAAAACACCTTATCCACTGCACCACAAAGACAGTTGGAGCTTACCAAATTGAAGGCGATAGACAACCTTGCACACCGCACCAAATTTCAATTTCAGTAAGCTACTAAGCTTCTAGGCGCCTACTGCTGTGCCGCCAAAAGAGCTGGTGGTGCTGGGGTCCACTGGATGGAACGGAGTACGTGGACTGTGGACAGGAACTGAACGCCTGTTATTCGGTTAGCGACATTGTGTCTCACCCGGGCCATACCCGTACAGTCAGTCGTACCGACCTTGTACCACACACACACACACACACACACACACACACACACACGCTAAAACATAAGGTTACATCTTAAAATAGAACATTCGTCAGGGAAATAAGTTACCCTGTCAACAAGTCAATATTTGTCATCTGGATTATTCTGGACAGTGGACAGTCACAGTTGAATAAATAAGTACGGAATGGGTGCGGAAAAAATACTGTAATTTCGTGGAACTTATATCATACCGTAATATCGTACCGTACTTATAGGTGAAAAAACACCATACCGTACCGTAATTCCGTACCGTACTGCCACCCTTGTTTATGACGCAGAAATTTCGGACTCAGCCAAAATATTACGTAACGTTACTGTGGAGGTGTATGAAATAAATTAACTGATACTGAAGAGAAGTTGAAGAGAGCCTCATACGATAGGCCCAAAGAGACCTCACAGATTCAAATATTTATACGAAGTACACTGATATAAGACGTTAATAGTACAACGGTAAACATTCAGTGGATAAGGTATTTAGTATTGGATGTTAACAGTACGATATAAACATTCAGTAGGTAAGGCATTCAGTATTAGATGTTAAGTCAGATGCAAGCATTTAGTGGGTAAGGCATCGAGTATGACGTTAACAGTAAGATTTCAAACATCTAGTGGGTAAGGAATTTAGTATCAGATGTTAACATTAAGACATAAACTTTCAGAGGTCAGGAATTTATTATTAGATGTTAACAGTGGGACAGATCAAATAAATTACATTGAAAAATACAATATAAAAAAATGCAGCCCAGAAGACAAAATTGTAGTGGAACAACTTATAAAAGTCATGTCTGGCTGTCTGATATAGGCCCGCTGAGCTCTATAGTATGGAGAGCCAGACATAAGAGAGGTAAGTCTGAGGCACATTAATTTAGATTGGGTTTGGTAAGGCTGGGCTAAGTTACACTGGAAATGGCTTAGTCCGATTAGAAGAAGCGACATTTTCAGCTCCCCCTCCTCCCTGGCACATGCATAGGTTACTGGTGCAAAGGAATATACGTACGAGGCCCTGAGGGAGTCCTGACGCCATAACATCGAACATATTACAACTTTCCTTTAGCCCCTTCATTTCGTTGACGTTTGTTTTTATAGTCTTGATACTACCAGGCTATTTCACGTAGCATCGAGAGAGACATCTGGTTGCGAAGCCTGAAGGTGTTAACAGAGACTTTGATCCCCTCACTAACCTACAGAAAGCATTGCAAAAGTGAACGGAATATATAGCAGTGAAGGTTCAACAACATGGCATTCTTATATCTTGAGTATTATTACACCGAGTACGCCATAGAGCGACGGGAGTAACATTTGTGTGTGTGTGTGTGTGTGTGTGTGGACAAGATAACTACAAATTTTTATCAGATTTTAACAAAACTTGGTGGAAGGGCTGAGTGTCAGGCAAGGGGTTCACCTATACTTTTCTTTTCTTTTTTTTAAGATTAAGAGGTCAAAGGTCAGGATCACATAACAAGGTCAGTTGAAATTGTTTTGATCCGATTTAAACCAAACTCGGTGTAACGACTGAGGGAAAAGTAAGAACAAAGGGAGTCGATTTTGAAGACTCAGTCAGGGCAAGATCAAAGTTGGGCCCGTGTGGTTGTGGAAGAAATTAACTAAAACAATTTTGATCTGATCTGGACGAAAATCTGACGGAAGGGTTGAGGATCAGCAAAGGGGCAGACCTATTGTTTTTGCCAACAGTAGATCCAGGTCACATGGGAAAATAAGCTTGGAACAGTTTATGTCCGATTTAATCCAGATTTGGAGAATGGGGTCAAGGTAAGGCAGAGATGAAAGAACTCAGTGTTAAGAACAATCGGTCAAAGGCAAAAATGCAGCAACTAAGCTTCAGAACAATGTGATGAAGGTCAGTGGTACAGGGTCAAGCCCTATGTTCGGCGCTTACACCAACTGCTATTACTGCACAAACCTAATCCTTGATCTACTATAATTAAGGGAAAGAAAATTTGAATAACAGTTTGACAAGAGCTGCATTAAAAAAATGGAATATATGTGTATCACCAATATGTAGCCACAGTTCACACACACACACACACACAAAGAGTTGCATTTAATTGCTAATGGATCCTTATATGCAGCAAGCGTGGAGTGTAATGCAGTATGGCAGTGAACCTTGGGCAATAAAGTAAGAGAACAGTCACAGGCTCAAACTTACGAGAATGATAATGTTTAGATGAATATGTAGTGCGTCCTTGAATGACAGGCCTGGAGAAGCTAGGATTTCGAATTAAGATTTGAGAGGAAGGATGAGACCCGCTTGTATTAGTGTTGTGTTGAGATGGGGTGGACTGAGATGGTTTGGGCGGGACCACCGAGATATCAAGGCCCCACACACGGGCCAGTTTTGGGCCGTGACGTCACTACGACTGGGGTTTGGCGGAGCGCTCCCACTTTTGGGAAAAATTTCACTAGACTGGAGAATTTGAATTTAGTGACAAATCTAGGGAAATGGAAAAATTTAGGGAAATCTAGGGAAATCTTGGATCATTATCAGAAAAAAGTCCAAATTTCTGGAATGGGACACCACTGCCATCAAAAGGAGTGATCGAGTACAGTAGTTAAAACCTTTTAGTGCCTGTAGTTTTATATCTTCTCAGTATAATCGTCTAGGGTTACCCAGTATAACAAGTGTCATATTGTCATTAGTCCTGTCAGAGAGTTAATCTACTTGTAAACCTGTTCTGTGATGGATAATGTATAGTGGAAATAAGGCCAAAGTTTTTTTTTTTTTTTACCAAAGCACAATGTTTAGTGGAAATAAGGCCACAGAATTTCTTTTTACCAAAGCATAATACCAAACATTTCAGTGGAATTCTAACTTCTAATTAATGTGTAATTATATTATGCTTGGTTATTTCTCAACTCTTTTTCAATTAAGACAGTAATGCTTACTCCAGTTTCCAAATAGGCAACTCCTTTTTTTTCTGTACATATATATCCTGCATATGTATTTCTACAAAATGCTTATGATTTCGATTGAAGATATGTACTTTTTTTTTTTTTAATTAACAGAACAACAAGGGTATTATAATATAATAATAAATCCAATTCTATCTATCTATCTATTGCCAGACGCCATAATCCCGTAAGGGGTGGCCATTTGACACTGAGTTAGCTGTTTTACAGGGAGGGGCACTAACCCTCCACCAACCCACTTGTTGACACGTAGGGAGCACGTATGGTTTGGTTATATGGTTACCACCCAGCGTTGTAAATGGTTTCTTGGCTTACAGGAAACCATTTGGCTTGTCACTCAATGTAAAGCCACCTGTAAAGGAAAGAAAAGCAATAAGAAGTGACAGGAAAGATGGGAGAAATAGGAAGAGAGGAGGGCAGGCACAGAAAAAGAATGATAAAGGCTAAGGAAGAAGTAGGCAGCACTACATCAAGTGAGTGGATGATGGTGAGAAATAGGAAGAGAGGAGGGCAGGCACAGAAAAAGATAAAGGCTAAGGAAAAAGTAGGCAGCACTACATCAAGTGAGTGGATGATGGTGAGAATTAGGAAGAGAAGAGGGCAGGCACAGAAACAATGATAAAGGCTTAAGGAAGAAGTAGGCAGCACTACATCAAGTGAGTGGATGATGGTCGCCACCACCTACCACTAAACAAGGGTATTAAAAGCATGTATTCATGGTTCCACTTCATTGTAAGCTACTGTCTTTAGTTTTCCTTTTATTTTTTTTTCTAAGATGAGCAAATATCAGGTTATGGACGAATGAAAGTTATGCTGTTTTATTTTTGAGGTATTGTAAGTCACTGAAAGAATTATTCTTCTGCAGACCCATTTAAGATGGGGAGTTTCTTCAATTGCTCATCAGTATACAACATATAAGTTCATATACAGTACCTGATATTATAATAATCTAATGGAAATAAAATCTTATATTTTTGAGCTTTCAGTGTTCCTAGTTGGTCTCATTATAAAAAAACGTTTTTCATATACTATTTCACGCATTTTGGGGGAAATTGTGACCAATCAAGGGAAATTTTCACATCTATCTGGGGAAATCCTACATAGTAAAGTGGGAGCCCTGTTTGGCGGGCGTAAACGCCAGTGTACAGTGTGGTACGGGCGGGGGTATAACTGCTGCAGGGCCAAGGACATCATACACCTGAAATTCCCTTAATAGTGCAGAAATTTGTGAAGTGAGACCATATACAGTATGCCCTGTTCTTGTGTTGTGCCCAGATGCAAGGAAAATTATAAGCAAGGGCCTAAAGTACATGTGTTTGGTTTTTCCCAAAGATCTCGCAAGCAAATGGCCACTAAGAGAGACAACTTCACCCAGCCAACATAGCAAGGTAAATACGGTACTGTGACTCCTTTTAGTTGTTAAGATTATGGATGTTAGTCCTGTACAGGTAGAAACTATGAACTTTCATGAATATAGCCATATAAGGTGGATAAATTAGGTTCGATTGCAGGCGAGAGGGAACATCACTGGGAGGCTTCTGTCTCTTTTGAACACTGTCAAATTACCTTCACCTTTGCTGTGTCTCCCTTTTGAACATTATCAAATTCCTTTCACTTTTGCACATAGTACGTTTAATTTAAATACCCACTTAACCCCCATATACTTTAGTGCCATATAGAAATTGTTTTGGCATGGTGCTAGCTTTTCAATACAAATTCAATCTCTTTGTGAAAGGATGCTGTGAATAATTTGCTGTATATTGTAATCAAACCCATGTATTTTGAACTAATACAGTAGACGTTGCAGCAACTACATGGATATTTTAGCCTTAGGAACGTATTCCTTAAAACGTCGGAAATTGC
This sequence comes from Birgus latro, assembly GCA_018397915.1. Classification (NCBI taxonomy): domain Eukaryota; kingdom Metazoa; phylum Arthropoda; class Malacostraca; order Decapoda; family Coenobitidae; genus Birgus; species Birgus latro. Next base: position 5,915 of record JAGKTI010009990.1, read on the forward strand.
GGGACGGGCGTCTGGCAATAGATGGATAGACTAATTTAGAAATTTCCGTAGTTACTTTGTGTTGTTATTTTAATTCGTCAGGTAATTATATATATATTGTTTTCCACACGAAATTGTATACTACTCTTTAAATTGGAGGAGTATGCAAATACACGAGTTACTCTACATATGTAAATGCAGTTTTTTGTAACAGTGAGTAAACATAAGACTTCAGAAAAGTAGATTCTAATCACACATCAGACGTAAAAGACACCATTCTGTATGACTTGTAGAAGGTGTCAGTTTAGCATTCACATTTTGTTACATAATAGTAATGTTCATGCCATTTTCCGTGCGAAATTCTACAAGTGAGTGAGGGTTGGGGAGGTCGCGGCACCCCATCATAATGACGTCACAAGAGAAGTTACAGGCCTTTGTCTCGGTGGTCCTGGTTTGGGCATGTTGAGAGGATGGAGAATGACAACTGGGTGTGGAGGGTGAGAGATGTCAACGTTGAGGGCAGAGTTGCGAGAGGCAGACCGAAAAAGACCTGGGACGAGGTTATTGTGTGACCCCAGGGATAAGGCAGTGAACAGAGAGGCTGCTTGAGTTTGAACAGCGTGGAGAGCCGCCATTAGGTGACCAAGGCCGACGCATGCAAGTCAGAGCCTTTGTAAATGAACAGTGCATGATGAAACTTTATAGCACGTGTTTTTGGGTGATTTAATTTGCGTATTATATTTTTAATGTATACTTTATTCTGAGCTTTTAAATTTGTTTTGCATCAAATAAGTAAACCACTATCTATATCTACGTCTATCTATCTATCTGCCTACCTATCAATGTATACCTATATCTATATATTCACGGTGTACCAAGGAGATAAATCACTGGGAAAGAAGTCTTACGAAATCTCCTACGCCAACGAAAATAGGATTCAAACTGACGCCTCGATTTTCAAATACAGTGTAGTTCATTACTGTGCAACCCAGTTCTCGTGTGCTGCAAGGACGGCTCAGTCATTATTACCAGTGCATATTCTGCATCGTTTACTATTTCCCATAACCTTTTCCATGATTGTTGCTTTGTACTTCACTGATAGCATAGTTTGACTAGAAATTTCACGGAGCGACACAAATATAACACCAGCAGAGTGAAATGTCCCTCAAGCATCCGAGAATTGGGATGCCTCATGGATATATGGACCAGCCTGTAATATAAGGACTTTATAAGGACACACAGCATAATAAGGACGCACAACAGCGGGTCACATTGTGTTGATGGTTGATTAGGTGATTAGGTTGTTGGTTCTTCATGTTGCTTTTCCTTGGCCGAGCTGCTCAAACGCCCGAGATGGGGAGGCTGTCGCTGGGGGAGAAGAAAAAAAAAAAAGGATTATTTATTGTACTCATGCTGACCCCCTTCAATCCGATGACGTGCTTTTTCAATCTATTTAAAAAAAAAGAGTTTATTCAGCTCAGGAGCGTCCCCTCGTGTTCAAGGAATTAATGAAGGCTAACTCCAGCAGTTTGAAAATTCTCTCCTAAGAAGCTATGTAGAATCGTCTTTAGATGGCAAGAATGATACGTCACCGGACTGAAGAGGTTAAGATGTGTTTTCAATTGTTCAGAAAAATTTGAATTTGAGTTACAACTCCTGCATAACATCAATAACCTTCGTTTCCATTAAATTCAAGAACAAACGAGGTGCAGAACCAGGGGCGCGCAGGAAATAGCGTAATCAATTGTCGAGTTTATAATCCTCTCATGGCCGAACAGCTCTGTCACGGGTGCCTGATTGTTAATATTGTTACCGTTTACCCTCCCTAGGTCTGGGGAACTCAAAAATTCTATTGCAGCAAACTCCAGTCGATTTTATTCAGTTAATTGTGAACTGCAGATGGCTGAGTGTTAACCGATTTTTAAGATAAGCCGCCACACAACTGAATTATTTACAGAAATGATTTAGTTTGGTTATATCTCTTCACCCAAACATCTGGTCGGCTATGAAGTGTTTGTTGATCAGTGAAGGCAGTGCTATAATCCAAACATTCTTGCACGTAGTATAAGCACTCATATTCCTGTGACTCTCTCAAATGAGTAAAATCTTCTGGTGTTAGCTAGAACAGAAAACAAGAGTTGTTCAGATAATTGAAGGGCTAATTTAGGTCTCCACACCAAAGTATGGAGACCTGCTGTATTTCCTCCATTTCTTTCTTCCTTCTCTTAAGCGCTTTTGAACTTTGCGTCGTTCTTTTATTTCTGCACCTAGTCGCGTTATACCTGGCACAATTGTTCCTTGAGACAATAGCCACAGACGCCTTTTTCATTTTTGGTTTATTTGGACATTATAAGGGGCTTAAGGAGACAAACGTCAAACCATGGAACACGCTGGCAATCTGTAAAGAAGCATGCCATTATAATGTAACTGTGTGGAGATCATTTTGCGAATGTTGCAGTCTTGTAGTACCAGTATTTACATTTTGAACTTCCACTGCCTCACTCTCTGCTCTGTAAAATTGTCTGGAATTTGCTGAAACAAAGTACAAAGAGGTTAATATTTTGAATGTTGATGACTGCGATCCCAGATCACAAGGCTGGCATTCTTGCGAAGAGCAGCAAGAAAGAGTAGCTTTTAATACTCTCAGTCTTTTACGAGCCGATTAAGACTCATTTTCAGCTGAATAAAGATCTAACGTTAGTTGGACTACTCGTACAGTGCCTGAGATGTCCTGATCATGAGATAGTCAGGAGGAGCGTTACATAATTTTACGCAAACTTGAATCCTTTCAGATAAACAACCAATTAAAATTTTGTTGTGTCAAAAGAAATATGAAAAAAATAAGTTAGAAACTTTACTAGCAAAAGGACTATGTGAAAGCTTTTATATCCAAGAAAATTGATGTTATGCAGTAAGGATCTCTCGCCCTGGATTTACAAATTTACAATCAACTCCCTATCGTGACTCAATTATTGATACGAATTTACTAAAAACATATGAGAAGTTTGTACAGTCTCCTTGTCATTTCTTCAAGCAAGGTAATTGACCGTAACCTTGCTATAGGTAGCTGTTTTTTTTTTTTTCCTGAAGGAATTGAGCTGCTTCCACATCTTGACTACTAGGCTGTGGTTGCATGAATTCGGTGTTGTTAATTCTGGGGAAGGAATGCTGAACTGGCAATGACTAGAGATCTTCGTCCGGTTAGTAAAAACAGACTACAGTGCATCCAAGTCCTGTGAACCAACTTGAGAGCGACGGCCCAGTAGCAGAGGTTGAAGATGAGGAAGAGGACTGGGACGACGACTCTGCTTCTGGCCAGCAACCCCATGTTGACTTCGGGCTCCTTCGCCCCCAGCCGCAGCTCCATGCCCCACGACTTCCTCGGCTCTGGCGGTACCTCTGCCCTCTCACTGACGAATGTCTCCCGATGGCGGACTGTGGAAGGAATGAGTGTAAAACAAACAACGCGTCTAAACACGTCTGTCCCAACCCACTGTTGCATCTTTATCTCTTTTCTGTCGCTACTTCAGTGGTCTCTGCTCCTCTGAACTGTCTGCTTGCATCCCATTCCCTCTACCTTTTTCGTCTCATTAACTCTCCTCCTCTTACTGATTCCCTTCAACCTTTGTCTCTTCGCCGCACTGTTGCATCTTTATCTCACTTCTATCGCTACTTCAATGGTCACTGTTCCTCTGAACTGTCTGCTTGCATCCCTTCACCTCTACGACGGGCACGTAGTACCCGTCTAGCAACAAACTCTCATCCCTTTTCTGTCCAGCTCCTTAATGCAAGAGTTAACCGTTACTCCCAGTCCTTCATTTATGCAACTGGTCAACTCTGGAACTGTCTTCCTCTGTCTGTATTTCCTACTTCCTATGATCTCCAGTCTTTCAAACGTATGTGTGTCCAGGCATCTCGAATTGAACGGATCTTGAATTTGGCTCTCTTTTGTATTGTTTTTGCTTTTTCTTGGAAGGAACGTATGCGGGCCTGTGGCCTTTGGTTCCTTCTTCCTTGCATAAAAAAAAAAAACCTCTATGACGGGCACGTAGCCCCCTCTAGTGACAAACTCTCATACCTTTTCTGTCCAACTCTCTAATGCAAGAGTTAACCGTTATTCCCAGTCCTTCATTTATGCAGCAGGTCAGCTCTGAAACTGTCTTCCTCTGTCTGTATTTCCTGCTTCCTATGATCTCCAGTCTTTCAAACGCAGTGTGTCCAGGCATCTCGAAATGAACATATCTTGAATTCGGCTCTATATATATATATTTTTTTTCTTATATAGAAGGAGCAGTTAGCGGGCTCCTGGTTTATTGGTTCCTTCTTCCTAGCATTAAAAAAAAAAACTCCTAACCTGCATTGTGGATGGAGGAGGCCAGGGTGGGGTGGTGCTGTGTGTGGCCGCCTCCTGAGATATGCGAGGCTTGGTCCTGCGCTGAGGCGGTCTGGGGCATAACCATCAGTTTCTTGTGTGACCCTTGCCGACCTGCCCCTGACACGAATCGGGTCTGTGGAGGGAGGTCAGGGTTCAAGACTCTCTCTCTCTCTCTCTCTCTCTCTCTCTCTCTCTCTCTCTCTCTCTCTCTCTCTCTCTCTCTCTCTCTCTCACACACACACACGCTCTCTCTCTCTCTCTCTCTCTCTCTCTCTCTCTCTCTCTCTCTCTCTCTCTCTCTCTCTCTCTCTCTCTCTCTCTCTCTCTCTCTCTCTCTCTCTCTCTCTCTCTCTCTCTCTCTCTCGTCAGTTGCTCAGTCAGTCTCTCGTCAGTCAGCCAGCCTGTCAGTCAGTCAGTCTCTCTCTCTCTCTCTCTCTCTCCCGCTCTCTCTCGTCAGTTAGTCAGCCTGCCTGTCAGTCAAAGTCTCTCTTTCTCTCTCTCTTTCTCTGCCACCCACCTTCAACGCGTTCCGCCAGGAGGGGGTGCCTGCGTGGGGTGTGGCGTGGTGTGCCTGTGTGGAGAAGTTGACCAGCGTCTGTAGCAGGATGACTAGGAAGATAATCACGATGCAGAAGAACAGCCACACGTCGATCAGCTTGAAGTAGGAGGTCTTGGGCAGGGTGTTGGAGGTCTGAGGGATGGCAGTAGTAGTAATGGTGGTAGTAATAGTAGTAGCAATAGTAGTAGTAGTAGTAGTAGTAGCAATAGTAGTAGTAGTAGTAGTAGTACGAGGACACTCAGTAAAAAGAGATAAGCCTGCTATATTAAAATTAACCTATTACCGGAACCCCTCCCAATGCCGATGTCACTGAGTTACTGAGGAGCCGATTATCTTTCGTCATTGTACCAGGCGCCTGGAACCACACACCAACCTACGCTGTTGAGAAGCAAGACTATCCTCTACTTTGGGGTTAGATAAGTTTAGGAATTTTTAAAGTATGGTATTAAACTTTAGGAACGTGTAGAGGAGGTATTTGATGGGTCACTTTCGGAAGCGGGTTGGTGTCCCTTCGTTTCGCTCTAGGGTGTGTGTGTGTGTGTGTGTGTGTGTGTGTTCTGAGGGGTGGGTGGGGGCTAACCTCCCATCCACAAGCCTGGGAGATGCCAAGTGTTGTTCGTCTGTGTGATCCTGGAGGTTACTGTAGCGTCGTTGGATTTGTCATTCACTGTGTTTTTGTGAGGGTTCGGCAGGCGAGATCACGAAGGCACAAGTTTTTAGATAATATTACTTGTTACCACACCTTTTTCAGCTTATGAGGAAACTTCATTAGTGAAGGGATTAAAAACGACTACCTGATTCATCCAGGTAAGAAGCCTCTCCGGTGCTGATTAAAAATAATCTGGGACAGTAAAAAAAAAAAATACGTTATCGTACTGAAAATATTGAGAGCGATGTTACTGGTTTGGCCCCGGGGGTATCTGAACGGGAACCCGGTAGTCTGCAGGCTGAAGCTGCTCTTATCCAGCAATCCAGCACACACTCTAAAGGGACAGGGATTTTGTATTGGTCCGAGGCTCTTTGTTCGCTTGTTTAGTTAGTTCTTTTTACGGGGCGGGGCACTGACATAGAACAGAACAGATTTTGTATTGGTGCCACCACATGAGCGCATCCTTCTGCACCCCTGAGAGATAGGCCAGTAATGTTAGTCCTCCATGAAAGAGCAGTAACAGCCACTCACGGCCTACACTCCGTTTTTTTTCTTTTTTCTTTTTTATCGAGGCGAAGGTGCACTTGACAGGTTGGTGATGATTTCCTGATGTAACATATCCTCGTTGTGGCGTTCGTTGTGGTGTTCGTTGTGGAAATTATTTGAAATGCGACGATGTTATTCGGACATGTTGTATTCGGCCAATCCTCATCAACCTGTCAAGTGCATCTTCGCGTCGACAAAAAAATAAATATATGAATAAATACTCGAGTATATATAAAAGTAACCCCATAATGTACAAGGTCGTAGATTTGTTGTCTTGGATTTAGCAACAACCAGATAAATTTGCGGTCGACCCTGGGAATACACTAGACAGTCAATTTTCTGAGGCCCAACAGTCCTCCTACGTGCCACTTCTCATGTCACTACATTGTCTCTAATGCCAACCGTCTATACTGAATATATGCTAGATCTCTCTCACTCGGGAATGGTGTGATGGTATTGGCGGGGTTGTTTTTAAGACGTCGATGGGTTTTTAGATCATGAAGGTCTGTTAATGAAATCCAACTCACCAAACTGAATAATCTTGACTAACCATTTTATTCAACCTGTTATGTTTCTTAGCAATTTACTATGCAAACTACACCTGCAAACTACACCTCTGCAAACTACACCTCCGCAAACTATACCTTCTGCAAACTACACCTTTACATTCCCTTCTGCGCTGTTTATAGCTTTTTGATATTGACATAGTTTGCGAATACAACACGATATTATGATGTTATGTGAAGAAAAAATCGCTAAGGTACAGGAGTTACGGAATCTTCAAAGCCATTTAGAATACGACTCTCAGTTTCGTTACAGCCCTCAGGATAGGCTACTGAATTCTTTGACATTTGAATCCGGTACTTTTTTTTTAACTGTATTCTTGCCATCTCCAGACAGTTCTTATATGCTTACAAGGTTTCCAAACTAGATGGGTAAGATATAACCTCCACTAATCCATTCCCATTTAGACGTCCTCCTCAGTGTAAATTAAATCGTCTGACATCAGCAAAAACAGAAATACAAAAGCTGTCCTCGGGCTGAAGGGATTAAGTAACGGCCGAGTTCTTAAAATTTGAAGAAAAGCATGAAACTTTGGCGGGTATCTGTGGATCGTTTTTGGCTACTGAATTTGGTTAGTTTACATTACAGAGCGCAGACAGTAATAATACGGGGAGGACAGACGTGCTCGTTCTTCGTAATGTGCTTCAGAAACGGTTGTGGAATATTTCGCCTTTGCCTTCCTCTTCACAATTAACGTTTTAAGAATACGATGCAGTCCTCTAGATCTACTGTTCCAAGCAAAATGATGGCAGCAATGATGAGGTAAGTTGTTTGGACTGAAGAGTGTGGTTGAGGTGGTGATGTGGGTGATGGTGAGGAAGTATACGAACGAGCTCCAAAAATTATCATGCAGGAGGGCTCCGGTGATATCCAAAATACTCAGTACAGCTCGGAATATCACAGACACACGATATGATGCATCCTTATGAAAGCCTGTTTACTAAATAAGAGTGGAATCATTGGGTGTCAAGTCTCTCTCAGGCGAAGTGCTTACCAATATATATCTTTTGAAGCAAGTGTACAAGATGGATGGGCAGACAGAAAGATGATTAGACTGGATTATTATAAATACTGGTGAAGATTCTGAGAGCTTGGGTGGGTGGGGGCAGAGCAACAAAATGGCTAACGGCTACAGCGATACTGCAGAAGACAAGTGGGATGCAGAACTTAACCTTACCTGTGTGAAAAGTGACGTGAGCACCAAGAGCGAGGTGATAGCGACTGTGATGCGTGAGTTGAAATCTTCCGGGTTGAAGAAGAAGGTTGAGTATGCGATGAGGATGAGGAGTGTGGTGGGCACGTAGAGAGTAAGCACGTAGAAGTTATACCGTCGCACGAAAACCACCTCCACGTCCACACTAGCGAAGTCACCGTGATAGTCCTGAGTGGGGTACATCTTTACATCGCCTGCGGGAAAAAGATAAAAGAAGGTGCTAGTACAGTACATCGCTACGGACACAAAATCGCTAAATACTGACACCTTTAGCAAGTCTGTATGTAGATGAAACTGGTAGCGACTCAGGATTTGGTGCTGGGTAGGTTATAAATATCTCTGAATCTCGTATCAAGAGATGTGTCAGGGGGAGGTAGCTGGATATGATCTCTGTGTATTTATTCAGCAGTGACATGTTCAACTTTACTTTTCTAGGATACAAAAAACCCACACTGGCAGACGAAAAATGGATGTATTTCCTTTTCAACCTCCGACTGTTGTTATAGACGCCGCCATAACCATACAGCTCTGGAAAATTAGGTCACACCACAAGCATACGATTGTGGAAAATTAGGTTAGGTTAGGTTATGTCTACGTTAGGGTTTATAGGCTTAGTTTAGGTTAGGATGATGCTGATAATGAAAGGACAAGTGAGGAGGGGCAACTCGATGGGCTGGTTTGTGCTAAGTTAAGAGCAGCGCCAACCCCAGTTCTGCCCTTCACCCAGAGTATATCTTTTGCATCATGTTGTATATTACACTCTTATTTCCTGATTTTTCCTCAGCGTACGAAGGATCTCTTATTGTGAAGGGATTAATGAATGTCAAATCTAGGCCTCTCCCTCTCGTTCAAAAAATGTCTCCCAAGTTGAAATAATTAGTCTGGCAGTGGCAAGAACAAAACAAATGGCATGAAGTGTGAGTTTAGAAAGATGTGTGAGATGAGGTTTGGAGAGGTGTGAGGTGAGGTGAAGGAATGTGTGACATGAGTTATAAGGAAAGGTGTGAGGTGATTTGAGCTGTTACGTAGGGTGAGGTGTGGTATAGAGAGATGAAGTGAGGTGAAGTGTAAGCCATTAAGAAGACTGAAGTGAAGTGAGGTGAGGTGCGTTATGGTGAAGTGAGGTGAGGGATGAGTGAGTTATTGAAAAAGGTGAAGTGAAATCAGAGAGAGAGAGAGAGAGAGAGAGAGAGAGAGAGAGAGAGAGAGAGAGAGAGAGAACATTCCCAGCCCGTCTTCGACCCTCTTCAGGTTAGGACAGTGTGTATCGTGAACTAACCGATCTGGTACTCAATAAGGAGAGCTGGACCGGTGTAGGCTGCTTCGCCGGGGTCCAGTACCATGTAGGACGATGCAGCGGAGACCAGACTGAACCGCAGATGACACAGCTAGCCAAATGGTCAGAAAAGTTAGTACTGTATTCTCGATTTGTGTTTGAAATTGGCGGTAGTCCGTTCGTCTGGCATTACCCGAAATAATGACGGACTACGAAATCTCCCATACTGCTAGTACGATATACAAACAAAAACAATGCATGATCTAGCCTGCGATAAATATAAAATTATGAACTATACTATTTTTGCTCTAACTTGGCCTAAAATTGCCATCTCTGCAGTTTGAATGCTGAGCTGTAAAAATAGACTGATACTAGATTATGACGCTAACCACGAAGAACTGCTACGGAAAGGATGTAGAGCCCTAGCGCTGTTCTGCCACTGAGCAACGTTAATAAACTGTAAAAGAACGAAAAAAAATGTTGTAAAAGGACGAAAATATGGGTCAAGTTTAGGTGAAAGAAGTATATTTATGGCCTGATTGTTGTTTACAGTATGCCCTCCTTTTTCATTTTTTTAAAATAAAATTTATAACCCCATACGATAAAAAAAACGCACTGGCAGACGAAAAAAGATGTATTTCCAAACAGTTTCGGCAACAGCTGTCGCCCTCTTCAGTGGATCTACAGACCAAGAGTGGTCCACTTATTTACCACATTTTACTGAAATCCTTTAACAACTTTTCGAGATGTACACACACAGACACGGTCGAATACACAACCTCCGTCCTACAGTGATAGCGGAGTTAATAGATGTAAATCACTCTCACATCACCTCAGCATTTACCTCATCCTTCGCCCTTCTCACTCTCACACGTGCGCTAATCTCATAAATGCCACATTCGTCTTCAAAAAACTTCCTTAAACCCCAGTAACACCTAGTCCAAAGCATTCTTATCCTTGTCTTTATATTAGGGAACTGTGAAGCATATACTGTATGTTCTGATAGTGTTCAGGTACAATCCAAAAAAGTATCCACGCACATTTCGCTCTAAACAATGGATACCGTTTCATATGTGTCTGTGGGGCCTGTACCTTCTTTGTTGACAACGCAGTGCATCGCTTATCAATGACATCTTATATCTAGAAAATATTGTTATTATATGCACATCCACATCAAACTTATCTTCTTGGGACGTCACCAGCTGCCTTAGGATACCATTCGACCCCTCCTGCACTGCACATGCTAATTTTATAACCATGCGTAAAAGTTCATAAACAGCCAATCACTCATTTTCAAGATAAGTCCAGCTAACCAGTCCATAATGCTATCCTACGCTTTCCTGAGCATTCAGTTGCAGTTTCATCCAGTCCTACCCTAACCTCGCCTATCCTAAACTATTGTAAATTAATATCAACCTTAACATTGGCCTAACGAAACCTTACGTACAAAACTATACTTAAACTTAATATAAACTTAATCTAACCTCACCTAAACCAACATGGCCAAACTCAGTAACTTAGGCTAACTTAACCCAATCAAAACTGACCGAATCTGACCTACCCTGACGTATACAAAGGACACCCAACCCAGCCTAACCAAACTCAAGTTACTGTGACCTAGACAAACCTAATCTAACCTAACATAACCTAACACAAATTATCCTGACTTTATCTAATTCAACACCTAACCCAACCTAACCCAACCTAACCTCCCACAAGAACTGAACGTAAGGCAATAGGCAGTTACGAAACCTAACCGTAACTTGATTTAAACTAACGAACTCTAACCAAACTTCAGAATATGCTACAGACAGACAGAGTTACACACCACCTGACACTTACCTGCGAGTCGAAGGGAAACCTAATTAGATCGAAGTCACAGGTGTAAGAGGCGGTGTACAGCTGAGTCATCTGAAGGCTGTTTTCGGCACCAGAGAAGAGGTTGACTGACGCACACACCACCATCACGAAGCGTACAGTGCAGCACCAAAGACAAAAGACAATATTCAGTAACTTCTTGAGCCTTTGTTGTGTATAACGCTACTTGTTTTCCCTCTATCTTAACTCATACAGCTTTACCCATACACCGCCATACACAACCCATCCACGCAGACTGCAGGTTGAAGTTGCTTCCTCCTGCAGTCTCCCTTTTTAGAGAACAGGGAGGGAGTTCAGGGTCGTTTGCATAATCAGGCAGCGCAACCATCCAGCTATGTCAGTGCCACCGCGCGAAGGCTCCCTCTCCAGCACCACGTACACCCTCCCAAAAAATTATCGGCCCCTTTGGGTACGAAGGCTGTGAAAACGAGCAACTTTCGCAGACACACACATGAGTCTATAAATGTGGTGCCTCAAAACATATACCACCCAGTAAGTGATTTTTTTTTTTTTGCAATTTTGAGTTCTAATGATTTCCAAAGATAATATTTACACTTATAATCACAGGATGCCCCATATATCACAATGCTTCAGCCATGTTTCAGAATATGTGCTGTAAGAGTGCCGATACGTTTTTGGGAGGGTGTACAGTACAGGAACAAAGGTGCATGAAGGGTTGTATTCACTGGTTTCTTGAGCGTGAGTTGTGTATAAGATCGCTTGTTTATCTTCACTCATAAGGCTTCCCAAACGCATCACAGAACGAGTAGTTTTTAAAACTTTGCATCACATTCACAAGCTTTTTTGAGCCAGATGGTGCTCATGATTGCCTGCATAGCTTTGTATCTTCACTCATATACCTAACATACACTTCATAGCCACGTTAAAGTGAATAATGAAGTGTCTCTTACTATATTGATAAACTCTTTGAGCCTAAGTTGTGTATTTATAAAACTGCCTCGCTTATACGTTAATACTCACTCCTACACTTGCTAAACACATCACAGTCAAATAAGTGTGAATGAAACTGAGATTAACCAATTTAACGTTAAACTACACGAAGTTCATTAAGATAGCTTTTTGCTGAGTCCCAATCATCCCTTTGAATACGACACACATCAATCGTATTTACATCCAGGCCCTCTCTTGTACTGCCGGGTGAAGTAAGATAAGGGGTAAGCAAACTTTGTCCAACAGCTTGATCGGCCCAAGAATCAAACTCGGGTTTTTAGATGCGGAAGCTTCTCTAAAAACGGCTCTGTCCGTCTGTGTCTCATTAACGAATTCGGATACGAGGTGATTCAGCCCTGCATACCTTATTAGCGACTTATTTAGCGAAGCCACACCACACTACACCACACCACACTACACCACACCACACCACACTACACCACACCACACCACATAAAATTACCCGCTCACACCACACCCAGAACAATAACAGAGAGGCCCAGAAGCTCCCGCATCTAGTAATTTTGCAGGTGGACCATGTTAATTAGTGCACCATCGGATCCCTGTACTCTGTCCGTTTGTCCATCCTTCCCTTCATGCCCCTACTTCCCTCCCTTCTTTTCTTTCTCTCTTCCCTCCCTCTCTCTCTCCTTCCCTTCATTTTCCTACTTCCCTCCCTTCTTTTCTTTCTCTCTTCCCTCCCCCTCTCTCTCCTTCCCTTCGTTTTCCTACTTCCCTCCCTTCTCTCTCTCTCTCTCTCTCTCTCTCTCTCTCTCTCTCTCTCTCTCTCTCTCTCTCTCACCTTCATCGTGCAGGTCGGGAGGGCCCTGTGTGGATGGGCCCTGCCGTATGCACTCCACACGGGCGCCCAGATCCAGGTTCGAAAACAGATTGCCCAGAGCGTTGCTGAAGAAGACAGTGGGCGTCCAGATCTCCGACACAGTTTCCCGGGAGAGCAGATTGAGGGACTGATCTTCCTTCAGGTTGCGGTACTGGAGTCGTGTGTCGCGCCATCTGAGGCTAATGTATTTTAAATTTTAGTCTCGTTTTCTATTACTGACTTGTGAGTGAGGTGGAGACTAATGGATTTTATATTTAAGTCTTGTTTTATTTTATTGTCTTGTATGTGAGTGAGGTGCAGGGGGGTAGAGGGAGGGGGAGACCAAGGATGAGATGGAGGGATGAAGTGGAGAGGTATATGAGAGAGGGAGGTGCGAGCTGGAAGCAGGGCAGTGAAATGGCGGGGGACAGGGCGACATGGAGGCGATTTGTTTGTGGACATTCTTTACGGGATTAAGGTGTCTGGGAATATATATATATAGATAGATAGATAGTCATGTTTTCCTCACATAATCATAGTCACAGCCTCCAGTACGATCATGGAATTCTGTTTTAATTCTTACTATCTCCAGATGACTTTATTCAACTTCATCCTTTCAATCCGATGTTGTATTTTATGACCACACCAAACTGTATTTGCTCTCTCTCTCTCTATGTAGATGTTGGTATATACATATATGTATATGTAGATTTTAAGTTATTATATGCCCCTTATGTAATGAATAACCATTGCAATAATGGAAATAAAATTCTGATTCTGATTCTGATTCTGATTCTCTCTCTCTCTCTCTCTCTCTCTCTCTCTCTCTCTCTCTCTCTCTCTCTCTCTCTCTCTCTCTCTCTCTCTCTCTCTCTCTCTCTCTCTCTCTATTTCACACACATCACTCTAGTACCATACCTCCATTTCTTCACCACCTCACTCTAAACTCGATACATCTCCACCAAAAGCTATTCAAACACCAGGGCAGGACTGACGTGAATTTGAGGTGAACGGAGCTTGTAAGGTTGAAAGGGTTATGTGTAACTCTGAAATGACACACTTCGAAGCCCCTACACTGGCTCTTGGTGCACTGATGTACGGGCATGTGCAAACTGACTTGAAAGCGATGCACAGGGGGAGCGCTGTTTTCAAATTCTTCGGTCATATATTTCAAAATGCACCCTGCTTACATCTGAATATTTTAGGTCAGTGATAAATTATTCCTTAAGTAAATATCTCCAGACAGATTTTTATTTTATTTTCCATTTATGTCTATTAACGGCTTTTATGGGGCTCAAGGCCAAACCACACAAATATACATACTTAGTGTAATATGCTTAACAGGAATCCATAGACTTTATTTTTTCGAGGAGGGGTGGGGACAATCTCCTTTGTTAGTTCCTGTGTGTGTGCGGAGACGATTGCAATCCCTTGAAAACGCAGGCAAATTTTAATACTTATATTATTTCCATTCAACTCTATTAAACTGAGGAGAACATTGTAGTACTGAAGTGGTTAATAATGGCTATATCTGACCTTCGCAATTCGACGTCTTTCCCATCGCCTAGAAGTAGAAAAATTAAAGTATTAAATAAAGTCCTCAAGCTGAAGATAATGAGTGATCAGCCTTCAATTAGGTCAGTCATATTTCCCGCCACTTGATATGAAGGCTCGTATTATGGTCGCGCAAGGAAGCTCTCAAACACTCTTTCTTAAGCGATTTATTTTGCTTCTTACACCTTACTGTCCTATTCTGTGGTATATAAATCCTTCAAAAACTGTCATACTCTGCATAAATAACGCACAAAAGGGTATTAACCAGCCATATCCAAAAACAAGTCGCTAAGGAAGAGGTGCTAGGGAACCCCACTGAGCTCTATAGTATGGAGAGGCTTCTCATGGGTAGCACCGCGTAGTTTATGTAGCCGCCGCCAGGCCAGCGCTGGTGTAGTGGCAGCCATGTTGCACCACGCCTGATGCCCACGTTTTTGTACTGAGCTGCTGTGTGGGTTTTTGAAAGCAGCTGATGATTCCGGAAAATATAGTGCCATGGTCCACTGTGCAGCTTACGGATACAAAAATGGGCACAGGAATTCATCGAAGAGAAATGGCGTTACATTTCACAAGTAAGAAATATATCTTATTGCTAATTCGATAACATTACTGCCCCCTGGGGTGGGGCGGGAAGATTCTTGTATCTCTGCATGAATGAGGCCACTAAACGGGCCCATTTATCTCCAGTCTTTTTCTCCATGTCCTCTTCTCTTCTGTTCACACTCTCTTGTAGATATTTCCATGTTTCTTCCGGCCTTTATCAATCTGGACATTCGGTTTCATGGCATGGATGGTCTAAGGACTTGCCACATCAACACCATTACGTCGACGTAAAACAGCTTCAACATCAGTATCATTTCAACGTTAATGCCACACTACCTTTTCCCTTTCTGCCATTACCTTCCTCTGCCTTAGGGCCATAAAGAGTAAGTTCTACACTGCAGCAACCTATGGCCTTGTTTTATACTCATTGGCTAAATGTATCCCATATAATTCGTTGAACTAGGCAGGAAAAAAAGTCACAATCCATACATGTTTTTGTATTATAAGCGACGAATGTAGGTGTTTCAATATGGCGGCCAAAATCACACACTCGCGGCGGAGATAGCCTCTTCATACTATAGGGCTCAGTGGGGAACCCCCTTAAGCGACGAGGATACGGACCTAAAACCATAATATTAAAACTGGAGGTCGTGTGCTATGTGGCATTGGATATTTCGTCTCACATCACCCTTAGCTACGTACATGCGCGTTATACATTAATTTTATTCTCAATTCATACAGTCCTTGAATCCACAGAACTCGCTTTAATAACGTACAAGAGGATAAGACGATAGGCAAAATAAATAATTGTTACGAAATATCCAAAGCGATTTGAAATACGGTTCTAAGTTCAGTATTTTCAGGTCTAGGGCGTAGCTCCTGTTTTCTTTTAGGCGGAAATAAATCGGCTGTACAAACCTGAGAATCATGGAGGCAGCGAAAGTGAGGTCCTGCGTGGCGATGGTGGGGAAGGCGATGATGGTGAGGTGGAGGGTGATGTGCAGCAGCTGGGACAGGTTGGCGGGCGGTGGCGGGATGTCATTGTGGTACCCGGCAGG
Source organism: Birgus latro (assembly GCA_018397915.1). Classification (NCBI taxonomy): domain Eukaryota; kingdom Metazoa; phylum Arthropoda; class Malacostraca; order Decapoda; family Coenobitidae; genus Birgus; species Birgus latro. The sequence continues at coordinate 21,880 of JAGKTI010009990.1, forward strand.
CACCTGAAGAAAGATTTGATGGTGATGATGATGATGATAATAATAATAATAACAATAATAATAATAATAATAATAATAATAATAATAATGGCCAAACCACCTCAGTGTGTTTCTCCTAACGCTTCCTATCACATCCACGGCCACACCACAACGCTCCTTCACTTCCTCATTCGTCAGTCTGTCTCTCCATATGACTCCCCATATTCCTCTCAAATACCTCATTTCCACTGCTCTCACTCTTGACTTCTGTCCCTCCAACATAACCTGGTGACCTTAATCTTTCACCCTGCCCTGTGATGCTGACCTCTAACTGATTGTACTCGACCTTGATTGACTTCTAACCTACTCTTCTCAACTGCAATAAATCAACCTTTTGGGTGATCCTCGACTCATGCACCACGTTGGGTCCAGACCAGATCAAAACTGTCTAAGCTAACCTTGCCTTGTAGCCTCACCTTTGATGGCTTTGACCCCTGTGACCTTGATCTTTCATTAATCTGTTGCCAAATCGGATCTTTTAATTCTTGCCTTATCCCCAACCGTTTCACAAAAATTTCGATTAAATCAGATAAAAACTAAATTGACCTTGTCCCTGTGACCTTAACCTTTGACCTCGTTCTAAAAAGCATTATGTTACGAGGATGACCATCACTCCTTTCACCAATACTCTTTAAAAATAGACCAGAACTGTATCCGTTGTGTCGCAAAAAGCCACACACTCGAGTTGAACTTGTCTGTCCTGTGAGCTTGACCTTTGACCGGCTGTTCTCTAAACTGAACCACATCATTCTGTTCTTACCCTCACTGTTCATTCCAAGTTTGGTCAGAACTGGACAAAAACCTGTTGATTTTACTGAGTCACCGTTTGACAGTCCTCTGACCTTCGCATTTGACTTATTGTTCTGAAAAACAATCCTTCCACCAAATTTGATTAAAATTGGATACAAACTCCTTGATCGTTAACATGGACAATTAGACAGACAGACAGACAGACACACACACACACACACACACACACACACAGGATAATAG
>JAGKTI010009991.1:0-29521 GCA_018397915.1 Birgus latro
AAGTTCTGGAGTAGCTATTTACGGCCTTTAATTGTGGAGCACAGAGATATAGGTGTAGCCTCAGAAGTTGTTAGCCCTCGACTGCCCGGACATGCGGTTCGAGATGTGCAGGCAAAGCCTGGGAACGCTGCTTGCTCTGCAGTTCTAGGATACAGTGGGGGGGGGGCATACAGTGGGGGCATACAGTGAGGGAGGCATATACATAACGGGCATACAGTGAGGGCATATATACATATACATATAAGGGGAATGGTACAATAAAGCTGCAAAGGGAAAAATATAGGCCAAGTTAAAATGAATGAATTATACCAAATATATAAAAACCTGTCCTACCGCTCCTGTACAACCTGTGGACCCTCCAATGAAACGTTGATTGTGGCACTTTGGAGCTGCGGATTGGGAGGCCCTCAGGCAGTACTTCTTTGATTTTCCCTGGAATACTTATTGCTTCCATGGCCGGGAGCCATCTAAGTGTGCCTTGCCCATTACAGAGGTTATTCTCTTGGGCATGAAAGCATACATTCCCTTCTCATATCCTCTGACTAATGCAAGAAAGCCTTGGTTTAATTACGCTTGTTTTAATGCTGTCCACAACAAGGAGAGGGCCTATAAAAGGTACCACAGCCAACTCACCCCTGAATCACAACTTTTTTTATGTTTCTGCCCAGAATCGTGCTAAGTCTGTTCTTCGCTCTGCTAAAAATAAATTCATCCATACTAAATGCTCTCAACTCTCCGATTCGAATTCTTCCTGCTCGTTCTGGCACCTTGTCAAAAACCTTTCTAACAACTTTACCTTATCATCCTTCCCTCCTCTTTTCTACTCTGATGGCGCTGTAGCTATTTCTTCTACTGATAACGCAGATCTCTTCACTCAGTCTTTTTCCTCCAATTCCACCTTAGACGATTCCGGTGCTGTTCCTCCATCACTTCCCCCCTCTGACTTCCTTGTGGCTGACATTAAAATTTCTTCAGCTGATGTATTTTCTGCCATCACTGGCCTCAATACTAATAAGGCATATGGGTCTGATGTCCTCAAGAACTGTACTTCTGCCTACACCATGCCTAAGTAAACCCTTTCGCCTTTGTCTATCAGCTTGTACCTTTCCTTCTTGCTGGAAGTTTGCTCTCATTCAGCCAGTCCCAAAGAAGGGTGACAATTCCCAGCCCTATATCTCTCGCCCAATTGCTTTAAATTTCTGTGTCTCATAAGTTTTCGAGTCAATTCTTAACAGAAAAATTTTAATCCCTTTTTCCTATCACAACCTTCTTTCTGATCATCAGTATGGGTTCCGTCAGGGACGCTCCACTGGCGACCTTCTCACCTACATTTCAGACTCCTGGTCATCCTCCTTTCGGGACATTAGCGAATGATTTGCCATTGCACTTGACATCTCAAAGACTTTCGATCTAGTCTGGCATAAAACTTTAATTTCCAAACTGCCCTCTTACGATTTCTATCCTTCTATCTGTGCTTTCATCTATAGCTTCCTTTCTGGTCGTTTTATAGCTGCTGTTGTAGACGGCCATCGTTCTTCTAGATCTATCAACAGTGGTGTTCCTCAGGGCTCTGTCCTATCACCAACTCTCTTCCTTTTATATATCAATGACCTTCCAAGCTGTACATGTAACCCTGTCCACTTGTATGCTGATGATCCCACCCTTCACTTTTCCATTCGGTTCCCGCAACGTCCATCTCAGCAGTTTCTTCAACAAACAAGGGATGAGGCTATGGCACACCTAATGTCTGACTTGGCTCGTATCTCTGACTGGGGTAAAAATAATCTTGTTGTTTTTAATTTATCAACCCGATAAAATCTTCCACAGGAGTACCCACTAATGTTTAATAATATCCAGCTCAATCCTGCCTCATCCTTGAACATGCTTGGAGTTTAATTCACTTGGGACTTATCTTGGAAAGATCATATTACATCTCATGTAAAATCTGCCTCCAGGAGATCAGGTGTGCTGAGCTGACTCCGTACCTTCTTTACTCCTGCACAGTTGTTAACTTTATACACGGGTTTTTTCCCCCCTGTGTGGAGTACAACTCTCATGTGTGGGNTTTTCGTCTCATTAACTCTCCTCTTCTTACTGGCTCCCTTCAACCTCTGTCTCATCACCGCACAGTTACATCTTTATCTGTATTCTGTCGCTACTTCGATGGTCACTGCTCCTCCGAACTGTCTGCTTGCATCCCTCCACCTGTACGACGTTGCGCGCAGCACCCGTCTAGCAACAAACTCTCATCACTTTTCTGTCCAACCGTTACTCCAAGTCCATCATTTATGCAACAGGTCAACTCTGGAGCTGTCTTCCTCTGTCTGTATTCCCTACTTTCTATGATCTCCAGAGTTTCAAACGCAGTGTGTCCAGGCATCTCGAAATATTCGGATCTATAATTCGGCTTTTTTTTTTTTTAGGAACAGTTTGCAGGCTCCAGGCCTTTGGTTCCTTCTTCCTTGCATTAAAAAAATAAAAGTGCCAAAACTGTGTATTCGGCATTGCCTTTAAATTCTCTCAACCCCCGTGATTCACTCCTGACCAAAATAAATCATCAGGTGTTAGCTCCAGTCGAATACTAGAGTTGTGTCCACTATGACAGGGTTAATGGTGCTAGTATGTGTCTATGGCCAGTATTCCAGTCGGTTGAGGATGCTCTCTAACGCCATTTCCGAAGAGATATATCTGCTTATTCCAGTTTACTCTCCATCTCCATGTTACATTAACCATTCTAATATCATTGTACTCTGCATAGATAACGTGCAAAAGGATATTACCCACCCACATCAGAAAATTAATCGCTTAGGAAGGGGTGTTAGGAAGCTTCCTTAACCTACGAGGATACGGACCTATGATGTGTACGTGCAGTTGAGTAAAACCGTTTGGTGTTACCTGAAATAAAATCAAAAGTATTCCTAACTGAAAGAGATAAATATTCTCAGATGTTGGTAACTCGCTGATAACTAAATGAAATCATCTGGCGTTTGCTGGAATAAAACAGTAGATTAGACTCCCAGTAGAGGGCGTAGATGCACAGAGTTTATCTTTAACTAATTTCTCAGTCTATTGCATCTTTGACGCTTGGTGGTGTAGTTATTTAAGCTGCTACAACTGAATGTGGTCCGTAAAAGATTAAATCCGAGGTTTGGTTCGGGTTTCTTAACATATTGCAGTTGAGGGGAGTGACTGGTCAAACAGCCTTTAAATGACGGGGCAAAATATCCTCGTCCTGTGTCTCACATTGCTAATTGGAAAAAGAAAGTCCAATATCCTTCAGTTCGACATTTATTTTTACACCCGCGACCTCAATACGATCCGGGGGGGTATGGGAGTGTGTGTGTGTGTGTGTGTGTGTGTGTGTGTGTGTGAAAACTCAAGGTTTTTATCTGAATTTAACTAAATTTGGTGGAAAGATAGAGGGCCAGGCACGGAATTGCCCTTTCATTAATTGAACAATAGGCCAAAGGTCAGTATCACAGACTAGGTCAAAGCTTGACCTAGCAAAGTCAACATAAACAGCTTCAGTCTGAGTTAGACCAAACTTAGTGAAAATGTCAAGGTTAAGGCAAGAACGAAGGAGCTCTGTTTTGAGAGGAATCAGTCAAAGGTCAAAGTTCAACCACTGTATCTTTATGTGATCAAAACGACAAAGTTTTTTGATGTGCTTCATTAGCCACTGGGTTGACTCCTTTTTTTTGAAAACAGCAGGTCAAAGGTCAAGGCCACATGGCAGGTCAGTTTAACAATTTTCGTCTTATTTTAACAAAGCTTTTGTGGAGGGTACAGTCAGGGACAAAAGTTCACATACTATTTCATTACGCTACTTCACACTTAAGCTGTAGTACGTCCGCCACTTTTCTTCCCGAATTATCAGTGAGCAGACAATCATAGCAAACCTCTCTCAGATGAGCAACATTAGCCAGCCGAGGGAGACGATAAACCAAAGAAATTAAATATTATGCTAATTTGTGTCCTCGACCGTACATAGTAAAGCAAGGGTAAATAGATTTGATATTGAGACCAATTTATCATAGGTCAAGGCCAAAACAAGAGATCAGAGGTCAAGGTAATACGCCAAGATCAACTGAAACAGTTCTACTGCTATTGTGAGTGAACTATCTGGGAGAGTTAAGAGTCAGGGAAGAATTGCATATTTCAGATTTAAGAGCAATAAGAAGGACAGGATCACAGGATAAAGCTTATTTTTAGCCCTTTGGTCGGTTCGTGGGAATGAGTATTGCACGGTCTGAGTGCGCCTCCTTGCTTCCCTCTTATTTTCATTCTTTTGTTAGGATGGCATTTCTGAGTTGTTCATTTCTCGTTTCCTTTTCTAAGTTTGTCTCTTCTACTTTTTTCCCCAGCCTCTGGACCGAGATCCCCCGCTGGGACGAGCTGTGTGGAGAGTGAGAGTGAGGGTGAGGGACGGTCAGCGTTCACCCATCCCACAGTCTGACCCCACCCGTGCACCAAGGATCACCCGCTCCCACCCACACCACACACCCACACCTCACACCTCACTCGCTTACTCCCTACAGCACCCATCCACACCCCACATCTCCATTCGCGACTTTTCACACACACCTGATTCACCATGCCACTCACACCACCCATTCACAACCCATAGGTCATTCCCTCAATCCGCATACCAGTCGCCCACATCCCATACCTCCCTGCCTCACCCACACAACCTATACACATCCCACACCTTCCGTTCTCACTCCCCCCACACTCTTAATTCTCCTTCTTATCCCATACGCCCACCTAAACTCCCACCTTCACAACCATCCAAACCATCACCTTCTATCTCCTCACAGCCATCCAGCCTCCCACCCATTCACCACACACAACCATCCAGTCTCTCACCTCACCTCGCACAACCATCTGTTTTCCCACCCACTCACCACACACAACCATCCAACCTCCCCCTCACTCACCGACCCTTTCGCCTCACAAAACTATCCGACCTCCAATCATCTCACCCGCCTTCCGACCTTCCTCCCACTCACCCCATACAACGATCCAACCTCCCAGTCACTCACCACACACAACTATTCATCCGCCCATCCATTCACAACTCACAGGAATTCAGCCCCTCCCCCAGTCACTTCATACATCCATCCAACCTGTCATCCACTCACTCCAGCCAATCATCGGACATCTTCCCCACTCACTATATACAACCATCAAACCTCTCATCCACTCACAACACACAGTCAACTAATCTTACACCCACTCACGACATGCAACAATCTACTCTTTCACCAACTCACAACACACAGCCATCCAAGTTCACAGCTTCTCTTTTCAGGCAACCACACAAATCTCTACGTTTCCACCGCACACGCCTACCTCAGCCCTCACATATTCACCCTACCACTCCTACTCTCATCCAGCAAGCCAGGTCTCTAGACTACACATCAGCTAACACACCACCCGTTTCACACTCATCTGCACCCTTCTCACCCCAGGATTTACCTCTAAACCCCTCATCTCCCGGAAGAAATAATCAGCCAACACCATCCACACCAATTCTTCCTCCTCTCGCTAAAACTCAAACAGTCAACCCCGCACAACCTACCATATCCCCGTCTGCACCAGTCAATCCTCATGCTGCAGCATCCACGACAAAAACAGCTATTGATCACGCTGTCAACACTATCCACCCTACTGCATCCCAATCTACATTCCAACCTCACTTCACATTACCCAGAACAACGCATCTTCCTCACATAGTCAGCCCTACATACCACCACCACACACCCTCATATACAGCAATCCACCCTCACTCAACAGTATTAACAACAAAAACACGCCTTCCTCACAAAATCAACCCTACACATCCTACTGCATTCCCATCAGCATCATACTTCCCTCACTCCACAAGGCCCACAACAGAAACGCAACTTCTCCACATCTCAGAGCTTCAAGACACCTCCCAGTTTCCACCATCTATGCCACATCGCCCGCTAACCTTACCCAATACAGGTGATGAAACAGAGCTGAACAACAGGCTCGTGACGCCAAGAGTTCAACACCGTTCCCACACAGGCAGTAGTAGCCCACATGTACTAAGATCTTCTAGTTACATGCGAAGGGGAAATAATAACGGTCTTGAACTTAGAGCAAACACTGATAAAATACGGAAAATGACCCAGAAAGACGACAGAGATCCTCTAAGCACAAGTAAGCAAGAAGTAAGGAAAGGCACTTTGGAGAAAGAATCTGATGGGCAAGAGAACAGCACGCTCGACAAAAATGACAAAGATATAATAAGTGATAGTTGTATAGAGACGCACTTCCAAACTTCAAAAGAGAATGTAAGTAATAAGAAAGATACACCAAGCCCGAGATATCGATTGCCATGGAAAAGCAATGAAAGTGTTGCAAGTGCATCGAGACTGAAAGGAAAAGAAGACGAAAATAATCCAGATGTAAAAAGCATTTCAGATGTTAGTCAGGCAGAATTGGCAGAGAGTATTTATGAGTCTGAGGATGATGAAATGAGAGTGAATAAAAATAAAACACCACAGCACAGACCTGCAATAGATATAATGATAAGAAAATCAAGCATTTTAAGAGGGGCGTTACGATTTGGCATTAATCTACAACACAAATATTCACTGGACATGACAGAGAAAAAATCTGGCATCCAGAAAAGATCAATACAATTAAATTCCAGACTACAGGACAGACGTGCACTGGATATGACAGAGAAAAAATCAGACATTCTAAAAAGGTCATTACGATTTGGCTGGGAGGGTCATAAATTCCAAGGTTCGTCGGTTCAGTATAGCAAAGGCCGGCGCTCAGAGGGAAGACCAGGTCGCTTGCAAGCCGCCGGGGGATTAAACTCGCTAAAACTCAAACATCTGGCTGGACGGGCGAAGCAGAAAAGAGAGCAAAGAGCTGCCAGTAAAATCGAAACAGTTTCCAGCAATCGCAGCTTTTCAGATACCAAGCCCAATATTTTAACTCTTCCATGTACGTTGTCTGGAAATCTGAAATGCGACAGGGATATGAATATTACAAACAACATCGCAGAAATAGCCAATAGCAGCTACCAAGGAATTTTCCGGAATGTTCAGAGAGAAATTTCAGTATCAAGTGCTCTGGGCTTAAAAGATGTGACAAAAATGGTTCAAGCATCAGCACCAGTGAGTGAAAGAAACTGCAGTGAGGCTGCCGAGAAGGGAGAGAAACCCGGTTTAGCATTAAAAAAGGAGACATCAAAAACTGAATTGTCAGAAAAAGGTATCATGACCAGTGGAACGTCAGTCGGTGAATCGTCTGGGAATAAATATGTCAGTGATGTGGGTCGCAGTGTACCGCCTCAAGGTGTTGATACAGGTGCTGAGACTGTAAACACCAAAGCGGATGTCATTGAAACAGTTGTCACTGATGGATCATCCAGTGGAACTCCAACCAGCGAAACAACAACCAGTGAAACATCAGCCAGTGGAACAGTAATCGATAGAACAGGTAGACATGGATTCTCAGACAGTAAATATGGACGCGAGAGGCCAAAACAAGGAACAAGAGAAAGTAAACACAGCCGAACGCGCAGGAGTGGATCTTATGAGAGTGAAGGCATACCTGACAGTCGTTATGTCATGAGGCTAAATGCTGATGAAAGCAAGTGTCCAGAGTGGAGAAGGGTCATGAAGGAAAGTGGAGTGGAAGAGGCCAAGGAGACCCAAGGAAATGGGGATGAATTTGCGACAGCAGGGGAGGTACACGAAGATAATCCGAAGGTGAAAATGACGTTAAGGAAAAAGGAATTGATGCAAGATGTGGTGAAAAGAGATGTGGTGAAGCTTAACCGAAGTGTGATGAAAGGACAAAGTGTTGAAAGAGTGGAACGAGAGGAGACGAGAGTGAAGCAAGGTACAGTGAAAGTGAAACAAAGTGCTGTTGACAAGAGAGTAGAGAGAGTGAGGTTGAAACAAAGAGAACCGATGAAACGTGACTCAATAAAGATGGACCGAACTGTGTTGAGGAAGACAGGAGACACAAGGAAGGCGAGACGAGATGTGATAGTAATGGAAGAAGATTTGATGAAGGTGGGACGAGGTGTAATGGATATGAGGCGAGGTGTGGTGCACGAGGTGGAGGTGGTGGTGAGGGTGGTGGTGACAGACATCAACGACAACTCTCCTGTCTTCCCCAACACCACCATATACGGGGAGGTGCAGGAGAACGGGCCCATAGGTTAGTGCCTTTCATTGTTTCCCACATTGCAATAGAAGTACATCTGTTCATCTGTTCACCTAATGATTAGCCGTGTTAGAAAAAATTGTGGTTGCTCTGGGAGAAGGGTGGTCATCAGTGAAAAAAAAAATGGGCAATACAGTCAGGGTCAATGTTAACGTACTGTTAAAACCTGTCTTCTTCACACTTAGGGCATGTCCATCACATTTCTCCCTGACGCATCATGTCAAATATCATCATCTTTGGGCAGATCAACATCCTCCTCCTTTTTGACTTCAGGAATATTACCAGGCAGAGGAAAATGAAAATAATATTAATACAGTAATGCCGAAATTTTATCCCAGAAAGAGCAGTCTGTTCATGGAGATATCATGACGTTCAAGAGATTTTTTCTGCACGCTGCACCTCATTATTCTCTTATATGCTATTGTCGTAAACTGCGTTGATATGAAAACGGTATAATACAAAAGAGAATGTTCATGAGTAATATGCAAATAAAATCTTTAAGGGAGAGGCGCTACGCAGCCTCCTGGGGCACTTGAGATACGTCTGCCCTTGTTTCACATGCAGCAGTTGAATTAAATCTGACTGTAGTTCGTTCATCTTAACTTAGTGCAGATTTTCTCCCTTACACAGCTTCCCAAACATTAGTGTCAGCTGTCTTTCTGAGGACAATGACAAGTGACGTACTAACATCAAAAACCCACTCACCTTTCCAGCTTCCGGAACTTTGAAATCAGTGTGGTGAATCTGCAGCAACCGACACTGACGACTTGATCTCACCATATCCCAGTATCGTCTGTGTTCGTTGCCATGAATTCAAAAGACTGATTTAGAAATCCTATGAACAGAAAAAGGTTCGGCTACAGGACTTATCATGGTACAGTTTACATCAGTAAAAGCATTGAAGGAGGTTATGAATATATTCTAATTATTTTCGTCTAGAGCTGAACGATTATGCTCAGTTAAGAATGTTCAGCCAGGCCATATAATTAAATCAGCGCGATGTCGTCTTATTAGAGATTTATTTTGCTCTCTGCAGACGATTTTATTCAGCATCATTGAAATTTTTCTGACTGAAGGGTTGATATAGCTAGCCTTCATTAATCCTTTCACTGTCAAAGTCTTCTCGCATCTTGGATAAAATCATCTAATGGTAATCAAAATAAAGTGAAAACTACATTGTCCTAGTGAAAGGAATAAGATTAGGTCAAAGGTTCGATCTATAAACTTTCTTGATATAATTGTCTGTTTATGCTTCTAGATTAATTCATAAAGCTACCAAACACTTTACAATCATATCAGTGTTATGAAGTAAAAAATACGAGCAAAATCTTTTATTCCACTTTTTTGTTATGGAGATTTATTTAAGTAAACTGGGAAGCTCAGGGAACTGTTGCCTCTACTGTCACTCAGAGGGCTCTCCCTCTGTGTTGAGGGATCTTTGGATGAGGCATGTGTAAGGTGTGTAATACTGTATGTTACTGAGACCTGGATAGTAAACGAAAAGGATGTTCGTAGGCACAAGTGCACAGAAATAACAATGATTAGGTGGAAGTGTAATGCGTCCTTGAATGCTTGGCCTGCCGGGGTGGGGGGGGGGGGGGGGGGGCTAGGTTAAAGTTGAGAGGAAGGATCTGACCAGAGTGTATTGAAGTTGTGATGAGGAGGGGTAGATTGAGATGGTTTGGGCATGTGGAGATCATGGAGAATGATAGTTGTTAGTGGGATGTGAAAAGTGCGTTGGAGGCAGGGTTGCAAGGGGCACACCGAAAAACGTCCGTGACAGGGTTATAGTGTGACCTCAGGGATATGAGAATGAAGAAGGAAGCTGCCAAAGATCGTGCAGCATGAAGAGCCGCCATTATGTGACCAAGGACGACGCAAGCAAACATGTTGGAGCCTTTATAATCGATACGATCGATACGTCTCCGCCGTGCTGTAGAACGGGCAGAGTATAGTTTTCACTTTTTCGACACCAAAAGCAGATAGAATGTGAATACCTCTCGTTTTCATAGCAAAACAAAAATCAACTGACCCTACATTTCTTCGGTACCATTTTTATTCAGTAGCAGAGATTGAGTTGGGAGGCGGCGAGGACCTCTTAATTTACATGTAAGAGAACTCCGACACAGACTTTGATTGGTTTAGAGTACAAAAAATGTGCGGGGCAAGTTTTAATTTGAACAATGAACGTCGGTCCTCGAAGAAACTGGGAGTAGTGATTTGTAAGGCTGAACGCGAAAAGGGGAAAAAAGTATATTTTAAAATGAACTGGAGGTGTTTGATTAGAAACAAAAAATCAGCTCCACCATGTTCGTCAAACTCTGTTATTCATGTCCAGCAAAAGCAAGACGATTTTATTCAGCTGACAGCGGGTTGTGGAGCCTATGAGTGTTCATGGATTAAAACATAAATGAAGGAATATGGAAGAAAAGGGATGAGTAAAAGTGGAAACAGACTCAACAGAAATATTTGAAAAGCTGAAGGGATATCCAAAGTGGAAATGGCAAGATTATGATTAGAGGAAGGGGTTGGAAATGACAACAGATGAAAGAAAGAGGAATAAAGTCAGGTTTAAAAGGTTATACTTGTACAGACAGTGAATTCGGGTGTCCTTTGTTTAGTTTTCCTGGAAAGAATTATTTGCACCCTTCCCGCATTTAGTTCTTTCATCCTCTTGTAATTAAGGCGATAGTTGAAAAAGAAAATAGAAATGAATGTCGGAAACAGAAAAGAATGAGGGAAAAAGAACGGAATTAATGTAAAGAAAATGAACTAAAATAGATATGAATGAATGAAAGGAGAATGGAATGTCAGGGAAAATAGATAAACGGGAGGAAACGGGGATGAATGTAAATGAGAAAGTGGGTTAAAAACAATGAATGAATGGACATTAAAAGAAAAGAACCGATGTAAAAAATAAGCCTTTCATGGGAAATGAAAAACCGTTTCATGGAAGTGGATAAAAGATGAAGAAAAATGAAAAAAAAAAAAAAGTAGAACTGAAATTAGACAATCTGAATAGAAAATGAAGATGAAGTAGGACTGAACAAGTAAAAAAAAGAATATTAAAAGGAAGAATGGAAATCGGAAAGGACTGAATTCGCGCAGATTATAAATATTTCGTGTGGTGATGAAATTAACCACTTCACTCCAGGTAATTTTTTTTTTTTTATTCTTGTTACCTCCAGATGTTGTAATTCAGTTTTGGGAAACTGTCTCGGGGTGAATAATAGACATATCTATCCTCTTTTTTTTTTTTTTTTTAATCTATCCTTGAGTGGATTTAGTTGACTGGGGAAAGCAAAGATATAATGAAAAATATGCACCATAGGAGAGAGAGAGAGAGAGAGAGAGAGAGAGAGAGAGAGAGAGAGAGAGAGAGAGAGAGAATGTAACTTGAGAAAGGGCGGAATGTGGAGGGATGGTGGCGAGACTAAGAGTAATGGTGACATACAGGGCATACGAGGTCGTTCTCGCATGGCTGGCTCTGACCTCTCCTGTTGCCCTCTCCTAGTGCATGACCTTCATAAATCTCATCATGCAAAGACATTCATGTTCATTAGTTCTTTTATACTAACTTGGAGCTGCGTTAGTGCATAATGAAATTTTGTTAATCTGCATCAATTACCAGTTTTGATGGTGATGAGTAACCTCGGTCTGTCTGGTCGAACATACTAGTACCGATCAGCCACAAAAAAATAACCGTCTCTTCAGGATCACCCCGTGCATGGAACTGATGCCTCGACCCAGCGAGATGCGGGGAAGAGTGTGGGGGTTAGGTTCCCATATGGACACCGGATTTACGTCTCTCTGTCCAGTTAATGGGGGCACATTAGTAGTCTTCACATTGCTCCTTTAGATAGTTAATGGATACCAACTAACGCTGTACATGGCTTCCTGGTTTCCTGGACGTTATTAGGGTGTCACTGAATATAGAACCACCTGACGTGTAATTTAGAGTAATAAAAGATGACAGGAAAGATGGGAGACGTCGGAAAAGAGGAGGGGAGTCGCAGGAAAAGAATGGTAATGTGAAGGAAGAGGTAGGCAGCACCACTTTAAGTGAGAGGAGAAGGTCGCTAGCACCTATCACCATGAAATTACGAGAAAGAAAGAGGTGTGAAAGCAGACGCAGTATGATTGAAGGCGCTGAACGGGTTGTGTTCAAGCAATACGGGCTTGTGAATGGAAGGGATGATAAGGGATTGGTAAAGATGTATTACGATTGGAAATACAAAGAGTGACGGGAAGGGAAAGATGAACAAAATATTTTAGAAGCAGATACAGTCTGAAAGAGCTGAGCAGTGGGTCTGAAGGTGATATGGTTATGTGTAAAGGAAAAGAAATGACACTCTGGAATGTTAAACTGAGTCAAAACTACCAGGTAGAGAGAAGCGTGGAAGCAGACGTAGTACCACAAAGACTTGGTCAAAAGGTGGAATATGTGGCCCGACCCACCCTCACCATAGTAGAGTTGTTTTTAACTGACTAAACTGTGTCAGTACCACCCAACTAACCTGTGTTTACATGAAACTTCATAGGCCCTAGGTACTGAGGTAGGAATGAGTTTTCTGAATTACTATATATCATTTTCCTCTACTTGGTTCAGATTTTTGTCTTTCAGTAGCTTATTTCATGAAGCGCAGTGTCAAAATGAGACATAACTACGACTTTGCATCCTGTCCAATAGCACTGATTTGTGACTACTCTGTTTTTTTTTTATTGAGGCGAAGATGCACTTGACAGGTTGGTGATAATTGGCTGAATGCAACATGTCCAAATAACATTTACTAACTCAAATTTCCCCCTCATATATATGTTGTTAATTAATGATAAAGAGATCATGAAACAACGTTGCATTCAGCTAGTCATCACCAACCTGTCAAGTGCATCTTCGCCTTAATAAAGAAAAAAAAAAACTGAGTGTAGTATCCATTCATCCATCATCCAACCCTATGTCACCCCATGAGGAGCGTAGGAGCCCGGGGCTAGGCAAGTTGGTCCTGATATTTAAGACTAATATCATATTATGATATTAATCTCTAATTATTTTTTGACATTCAAGATAGAGAGATGGTGCCAACTGAAAGTGAAAAGAGTATAGTCAAATCGATCCTTCAGTCTGACCACACCTGTCCATCAATTGGGCTAAAAGGGATTGGGCATTTCTGCTGACTTAGAACAAATGCACTAGACAGCAAGTCGATTTCAGGCGCTTCCCAACAAATACGCGAGCACTGGTGAAACTGACAGTAATAAGCGACTTTATATCACTTCTAAATCAGTTTAATTATCGACGAACATATAGCAGCATTGCATTTAGAGGATGAGTCTAGTGATGGATGATGACCACAAACAAACAAACAAACAAAATCATTACTCAGTTTTTATTGTGTTGAGGTATTTTCTGTGTATATTAATGGAAGTCGAGACAGGCTAACAACATATTGCAATACACCTCTTCCCCCAGGGTGTGAGGTAATGAAATGACGAGCCCTGTCAGTTTCTCCTGCTCTCGTACCTTACCTTCCCCTCTCCTCAGTCCACTCTCCCTTCTCTCCCCCTAAGCCCTTCATCCTCCGCATCACTTCTACTCTTTCCTCCCGTCCTGTTCAGTCTTTCGTGTTTGCCAGGGAAGCCGGTAATCCTCCTTGAACCAGTTCTGTCGCTTTGATTTTCATTGCATTTTGTGCATCAGAAATTGTTTCAACGCTGCATTGAGGTACAGTCGGCATCAGAGGTCCTCTCTCTCCGTGGAATTTGAAAATCAGTGTGGTGGACCTGCAGCAAACGACGGTTATGACACTAATCAAAGACCAAATGAAGTAACCAGCGTCAGTTGCTACGAATTCACCACAGTGATTTTCAAAGTGCATGGAAAGAAATACCGGAGATGCGATTGGACTTTTTATGCCGACTGTATTCTACTAAATTTAGGTCCAGAGTAGATTTTTTCATTATAGAGGATTTTGCAAGACGATAATGTATTCATCCAACCTTACATCTTATGCCCGTAATGTTATTCAGTCCTTTCTTGAAACATCAAGCGGTTCGGCACAATGATTTTTTTTTTTATCTACTCTGTGTTGCTGTCTCCAAATATTATTTACCTTTTAGGACACTTTTCGAACTTGAGAAGTTAAATACAGCCTTCCTTTTGCTCTTCACTGCGAGGGAGTTACCTGCATATAATCGTCAGGTGGCTATAGAATAAAACAAAATGATGGAGTCGGATTCAAGGAGTCAAATTCCTACTTATACTCACATACAATATATAAAACACAGATCTGGCGAACGGGATTGATGAATATGCATAGGGATATGTAGTTCTTGCACCCGTCTTTGGAAACAGGTGAGCCTGTTTCCACCCCATTTAACTCCAGTAACAATGGTTGCAACTTCTGTTTGCTGTTCCTTTTAAGGTTAAGTTGGTTAACTGATTAGATGATGAAAACAGACCCAACGTCACAGCATTTCTATTTTCCCAGATTAATCAGTCAGTCAGTCAGTTTATCCTTAGATGTATTAGCTCTGAGTTTGTCTTGCGTTCTCGCCAGATTATGATGCTTTCTAACACTTCTTCCTTAGCGTTATAATTATGATTCATGCTACACCTCCATATTCTCTTGCAAGCTATATACTTATTTTGAAAATACCTCGTTTCAGTTCCATCCTACCTTTGAATACTGTGGTTTCCCAACTTGTTTTTTTTTTTTTGGGTGTCCGACTCTGGGCATAGGCTACACAGCCTGCTATCAAGGCCCAGCATTCCTCCTACATACCATACACATTTACATGTCACCACTTCGGCGCTAACACCCACCGTCCATATTGAATATAGGCTAGGGCTGTCTCATACAGGACTGGTGTATTGGTATTAGCGGGGGTAATTTTACATGTCAGCGGGTCTTTTGGTAGATCAGTAAAGCTTGATTTAATAAAATTCAAATCCTTAAACTGTTCCCTGCCCCAGCGAGGATTTGAACCTGGGTCCGCTAGGACCGCAAGCCACCTCTCTACCGATCGAGGCTATGGTCAGTTGGGAGGCCACAGTACATTTTTTCATGGGATACAAAGGGCAATATCAGGTACCTGGAGTCACTTGAAATAAAATTTCATTATCAATTTCTTGAATCACACAGGTGGTGGCGACCATCATCCACTCACCTGATGTAGTGCTGCCTACTTCTTTCTTAGCCTTTATCATTCTTTTTCTGTGCCTGCCATCCTCTCTTCCTATTTCTCCCATCTTTCCTGTCGCTTCTTATTGCTTTTCTCTCCTTTACAGGTGGCTTTATATTGAGTGACAAGCCAAATGGTTTCCTGTAAGCCAAGAAACCATTTACAACTCTGGGTGGTAACCATAAAACCAAACCATACGTGCTCCTTACGTGTCAACAAGTGGGTTGGTGGAGGGTTAGTGCCCCTCCCTGTAAAACAATAACTCAGAGTCAGATGGCCACCCCTTACGGGATTATGGCGTCTGCCAATAGACAGATAGATAGAACTGTTGTCAGGAAATTATTTTCTGTAAACCATTCCATGCCTAGCAGAACTTCAAAGCGATTCATTTGCCGATGCACATTCCGAAGGAGGAACTCGACAGTTTTTTTTAATTTTTTTAATGAGAATAGTGCGCCACCATATAGGCTGTTCATAAAACCTGCATTTTTGGAAATACCTGGCATTCCAGTCTACCCATCTCAGCAAAGTGGAGCTTTTTTTTTTGTTTTTTTGTTTTTGTTTTTTGTTTTCCTTTAAAGGCCTTGATCATTTGGTTGTAATAGCATAGTCGGTTCCCGGAGTTCTGGGACGTCATTTTTTTTCTATTCTTGATCTCTCCTGACGATTTTATTCAGCATAGCATGGTGATTTTTAACAGGTGGGGTTCAACACGGCCATAACAAACCCTTTAGAATACGAAAGTCCTTTCCTAAGCTGGGTAAAAATAATCTGAAGAGAGCAGGAACAAAGTGTAAAGGACGTCACATCGTTAAGAAGGGGGTCTTGCTGAGGCTGGGGACGTCTTTTCCATTTTATTCTTGCAGTCTTTTAACGATGTTACTCACTTTTCGGTAGGTAATTCGAATTGCAGCAGTTAGAAATTACCCTTGAACACGAAATACCGTTCCTAAACTGCAAAAAAAGGAATATTAGCAAAAAGAACGAGTAAAGTGGACGTCACCCAGATTCAAGGGATTCATAACCAAAGCTTTACAATCAGCAATTTTACGAGGATATTCTTCGATCGCTGACCCAAGTCATACCAGCAGAGCCATAACTTATATTACAGTCACACAGAATTATGGCTGGCACCATTGCCGTCACGTAGGAGGTCTTGGGTGGTGGCGACCATCATCCACTCACTTTCATGTAGTACTCTTTGATTTTTTGTTCACATTTAACATCCTTTTTATATGTCTGCCCCTTTTCTTCGTATTTTCCCCTCTTTGCCTGGTACTCTTCATTATTTTTCTCTCCACTTCAGGTGGTTCTACACTGACTGACAAGGCTAGTGACTTCCAGTAACCCAGTTAACCATATACAACACTGGGTGATAACCATATAACCAAATAATTGGATGCTGTGGAGCCTACTGTGGTGTCCCTGTTACCTGGGTGAAGAGATGCAAAGGCAATGTCCATTCAGGAACCAAACCTTCACCCTCTTTACCGCACCCCGTTGTAGCGAGGTGCTGTCTGCCGTAAGAGAGTATCAGTTCACTGCACGGGTGGGCCCAGCAAGGGCGATTCCTTGCTTGTGTTTGATGGGTCTTTTCAGCAACAACTCTCCTCAGGAAGAAATCCGTTAGGTGGTAAAATCATTAGTTATGGCGACCATCATCCACTCATTTGATGTACTACCTGCTTTTTCCTTTTCTTTTCTCGTTCTATGTCTGTCTGCCCACATGATTTCCTAACCTTATCTTTGACAGATAGAATAGTTACGCTAGATATAACATCCTGTAACAAATAGCTTCGATAGGGCCAATAGGTCTTTTGCTCTTTGCTTTCCTTTGTATTCCTTTGTCTTTCTTTTCATCCTGTCACTTTTCATTACTCCTCTTTCCACTTCGTGGCTCTACAATGATTGAGAAGCATAGTGATTTCCTGTAATCCAGGAAATCGTATAAATTTTGGGTGGTAACCATATAACCGGATAAAGAGATGGCGTGAGAGCTCTGTGGGAAAGCCCGGTCTCGGCCGTGGCCTTCCTTAGGCACTCGGGGTTGTTCGGCCAGACTAGCTAGGGAGCAACTACTACTACTACTACGAGATGGCATGGAGCCAATTATGGTGCCCCTGTTAACTGGGTAAAAAGAGTCAAATGTGGCACCTATCCAGACACCAAACCTCCACACTATTCCCCTCGCTCCACTGTGGTGAGGCACCGTCAGCTGCAAAGGAGAATCGGTCCACTGCATGGGAGAAGTCTGCAATGGCACTTGCTTGCATGCAGTTGATGGGTCTGTTCAGCCATACAAACTAGAGTTGATCAACAACAACCATCAGCTCCCACGGGCAGACATTACCGTCAACTAAAAAAAAAAAAAAATCAGTTGTTATAACAGTCAGCATGCAGTACCATCAACTGGCATTACCATCAGATGACAGAACCGTGCGAACAATAAGAAAGAACTTGCTTAAGACTTATAACGGATCTTATTCTAAGACTTTTAGGAGAGTTCATATTTCACATTCTTTGCAATTAATTCCAAATATTATAATTAAGCATTCTCTCGTATTTTGTTGTTGTTGTTGTTGTTGTTGCTCCAATACCGGCATAGTGTATGTAAATAAACCAAAAGCATTAGGATGCTGAATTATAATCGTCCACCAAAATATGTTTTTTTTTTTTTTTGTGTGTGTGTGTGTAAAATTTGAATCAGCGTGAAATTAGAGCTTCGGGGAGGATAGGTGAATATTTTGTATGCAAGGTAGAAGAAAAAACAGGCTAGAAGCCTGCGAAACTTTTGCCCCCAAGAAAAAAAGAAAGAAAGAAAGAAAAAGAGTCAAATTAAAGATCAGTTTTTTTCTGAGGCATGTGTCAGGACACTAAAATATCATAACACACTGCATAATAGCTAGTGGCATAAGTATATGCTGTTAATATGCAATACAGAGGTTTGAAGAAAGTCACGACTAAGCTCGAGAGAGCTGGAGGAAAAAGCAGTGCAGATTCTAGCTGGAGAATTTCGCACACAGCACAGTATGACTCCTGATGGAAAACTCCACAGGTGTGGAAATCACCACACGTGCCCACACACATGATCAAACCGGTCATATACAGAGGAAATTGGAGAGACAGGGCAGAAGGGGTTAGGATGCGATAGGAGAAAGAAGCACGATGGAAAAGACAGGAGTAGTGGGCACGGAGTTAGCTAGCATAAACCACTCTCACCTCTGCACTGCTCTTGTCAAGACAACTTCCTTTTGATAATTAAACTGCAATCAAACCCTAGACTCATCTTTATCTTTCTCCTGCCATCCACGACAAGACCAACTTGAAAATTCTCTCCTCTTACAACCCCTACAACCTAACATTTTTGGAAACGCCTCGGCGACGGCTACAAGATTATTTGGTGACAGCTGTAGGATACATCTAGCACAAGTCCAGAACAAAAAAGATCGTGAACTGAGAACAGGCAAACAAAACATCTGACATCAAAGCAGCATTCCCAAATACCAGGCCACAGGCAGCCTAAAATATTTGCACGTAGTCCAGGCAGAAACCGTACCACAGAAAAAACAAAGTATGGAAAGTCATCTCGTGGGTCAAATTCGGGAGATAGGCCTGCTCTATGTTATTACTGTGCTAATCCTGGTCACATGAAAGCTTAGTGTTATATTATACACAAGGAAGATAGCGATAAAGAGAAAGGGGTGCAGCCATATTGCAGAAAGCATAAAACCGCAGGACATTGGACGTCACATTGCAAAACAGTTGAAAGATTAATATCTGTTTTAAAGTCGGGGGAAGGGCATGCCACTACAAAAAACGATCACACATAAAGAAAAACAATCCTAGAGTGCATATAGGAAGCATACCCGGAAAAGAGTGTATTAGGGTGTCCTGACATCTGGACAGACTACATTTAAAAGGCTGGAGGCCATAGTCAGACGGAAATAGAGACAGGAAGACAGATTCAGAGTTGACCTGTTGTATACGTGAAGAAAGGGATGTATTCGTTAATTGCTGCATTAGAAAACTAGATTGCGAGGGGTGAGAGGGTACTACCAGACTGGTGCTACTCACCCGTCATAATGGAGTAAGGATGCAAGCAGACAGTTCAGAAGAGCAGTAACCATTGGAGTAGTGATAAAAAAGAGAGATAAAGATACAACAGTATGAGAAAAGAGAGAGAGAAAGAGAGAGAGGCTTAAGGAAGTCAGAAAGAGGAGGAGAGTTAATGAGACGAAAAACCTTTGACTCCACCTGTTGAAAAGAGCTACACGTGGGGATCCCCCCACACATGACAGTGGTACTATACATAGTGGACGAATGATTATAACCCTTGTATAAAGTCAGCAGCTGTGCGGGGATAAAGAAGACGCGGGGTTGGCTAAGCACATCTAGTCTCTTGGAATCAGGGTTTACAAGAGATAATGTGATCTTTCGATGATAAATCCCGAGAGAATGAAACCCCAGATATGTTGGGAGATGACGCAGGACTGAGCTGGATGCTGGTGAATATTAAAAGATATTCCTGTGGAAGCCTTTGGCGGGTCAAAATATATAGGAACTTTTTTTTTTTTTAAGGGCATTAATTTACTTAGACCTCAGTCAGGGATATGAGCCAGGTAAGAAATTAGGTGAGCCTTAGCCACATTTCATGTTCTTCAGAAAACTGCTGCGTTGAACGCTGTGAGAAGCTCATTGAATGGTAGAGGGTGGGGTTATCAGTGCATAGGTATACGGGTTAGATATTCAGAGCTTTGAAAGTCATTGATGAATAGAAGAGAGAGAATCAGTGACAGGACGGAACCCTGGAGAATATCACTGTTCATGGCTCTAGCAGATGATCGGTAGCCATCTACAACGGGAGTTATAGAACTACCAGAAAGGAAGCTAGAGGTGAAGGAACAGATAGATGGATGGGTTGTATACTTTAGAGAAAGGGACATTAACCTACAACCTTCATCTCAGCAGCCAAAGTTAAGTGTTTTTCAGACACAAGCTTATGCTGGGTCATCCTTGTATCAGAGCTAAGGGTGTGTGGGTGGATAGGTGGGTTCTTGGAGGACAAAGCATATTTACTTCTAACCTTCATTAGTGCAGCCAGAGTTACCCTTTTGGCAGAGACGGCCTTATGTTGTTTTATATTTTATGGCGGTGAATAAAAATGTGGGTATTGAAGCATATTGCTGCAGAACAGACTTCCAAAAAAAAGCTTATGCAATCTCCAAAGCCATTTATATCTGGTACACAAACATAGCTAGGATGATTTATGGCATCATGGCCTTTAAAGGATACTAGCACATAAGCCCATCTCTAGCTACATCCGCTTGGGGTCAACCCGTCACTCCATCTATTTCCCCCCCGGAACCTTTTGCCACATTGATCAGTTTTCACAATCACTTTATTTTCCTAGAGACATACAGTATATGCTTCATGGACCTATTTTCTCTATGGGCCTTTAATCTTTATCCACTTATTTTCCCCATAGGCCTACTTCTTTCTGCAGACCTATTTTCCTATGTGCCTACTTCCCCGATGGATCAAATTTACCCTTGACCATATTCTCCCTGTGCCTGTTTTTCATAATGGATATATTTTCACTTGTCCTATTTTCCCATGGCTCCTCTTTCATGGACCTAGTTTCTCCATGGACCTACAACCATGGACTTACAACCTAATGTGGATCTGTTTTGCACTTGGATCTCTTTCCCACGGACCTTTCTTCCTCCATGAACATACTTCTCCTTTGTACCTAATTTGTACCATGGACGTATATTCCCTCCAAGTACCTTCTCCCCCATAGATCTCATTTGTTCAAGGACCGATTTTCCACATTAAGCCTGTTTACATCTTGGGCCTGTTTTCATGCATGGACCTATTTTCCCTCATGGACTTATTTTCATCCTACCAGCAACATAAAACATTGATATTAACCTATTTCCCAATGACCCTATATCTCCATAATTTTTTTTTTTTTACCCATTAGACCCATGTTTCAACTTAGGTTCATTTCTTCAACGACTTCTGCCTTATGGATCTTTTTTCCCACATAAGTCTATTCCAGCCATGGCCCTACTTATCCCATGAAACTATTCCCCATGGATGAATAATTTGTCCTCACCCGCCCACTCACAGACATACCCAGTCATCCACCAAGGTCCACAAGTAGGATGAATCAGCAATTTTCCACACAATAGTAGGTATACATGAAGAAGCACAGGTGTTTTTATATTATAGATTAGTAATTTAGCCCCAATAGCATTATGACATCATTTTGCTGTTTATGCTTGATGCTAAGGGATGATTTATCCAGCTTAGGAGATCCCCATGGTAATAAAGCTGTGTCTAACTAGATAGAAAATTCTTTCACATAATTTTAGTAATATTATCTGGAAGTGTCTGGAATGATGTCCGCAGGCTTTAATGGTCAACGTACTACCAGTGTGTTTATCATTCATGAAGCATGATTTTGAACAAAAGTTTGAAAAGCACTGTCGAATCATAACTTACAGATGCATAGGTCGATCACCAGTTACACCCCATAGGAGTCAACTTCCCGGGGCCTGTTCATGCATTTAAAAAAAAAAAAAAATCCTCATTGACCTATTTCCCACCATTTTGCCTCATGGACCTATATTCTACATAAGCCTTTTCCCTCTTTGACGTATATTTTCAATATCTATTTACCCATTGACCTAGTTTGCTCATGGAGATATTTTCATATGGACTTATTTTTGCCATGACACTATTCTTCCCACAGTTCTGTTCTTCTCATAGATTCATTTTCCCCATGGATGAATTTTCTCGACCACCACTTTTCATCATCATTATTTTCACCCAGTGAAATATATTCCACACCCTACATTTCTCCAAAGACCTAGTCCTCCCATGGCATTATTCCCCATTGACCTGTTTTCCGCATCGACGTATTTTTCCCAGGACCTGTTTTCCCCTGAGCTTATTATCCTTATGGACCTATTTCCTCCATGGATCCATTTTCCCATCTGATCTACATCCCCTCTGGACCTATTTTTCTACTTGATTCTGCACAAGGATGTATGTGTTTCCCATGAGCCTATTTTTCAGCTTGATTCTGCACATGAATCTATGTTTTCCCAGGGACCTAATTTTCTGTTTGATTTTGCACATGGACCTGTTACATCCCCGAACATAATTTTACCCTTTGAAAGCATGTTCTTACATGGGCCCATTTCCCCAGGAACGTATTCCCCATTGGCCTCCATTCCTACATAGGCCTATTCTCATCATGAATCCATTCACCCCAGGGATCTGTTTTCACTCTACCCACAGGCCTACCCACCCTACCTTCTCACCCACCCACAACAACCATTTCTCTGACCACCCACTCATACCCCCCACCCTAAGCCACCCCAGTCCTCTTCCATCCATTCATCCCACCCCAATAACCCTCCCCACTCTCTTACCCAACTACCCTACCAAACCCATTCACCCTATGCTCACCCTGCCAACCCCATTCCACCCACCAGCCAACGCACCCCAGACACCCATTTACCCTGACCGACACGATTGAATTATTTCTGTCAGGATTTGTCTGGTGCCGATCTCAGTCTGACGAGGCTTAGGATTTGTGTTCGACCATATTGGTTGTCAAAGAGTACTTCAGTGCCCATCTTTCTTCGCGATTTGTTTTGCACATTAGATTCTGATATTCTCTGGTATTTTTTTCTGCTAATCAAACTTAAAACATCTACCGTATCCTTCAGACCTTTCTCACGTCTTTCAAATCTATCTCATTTAGCCTTACTCTAATACACCCGTGCTCTGTCTCTTCACTGGGTCTCTCCACCCTTATGTTTCTCACAAGCACTGTCAGTTATCTCCTCTTCACAAATTCTTCCATATTAAGTTCAGTTGCTGAAGATGAGTGTGCAACCAGTGCTGTCTCGTATGTACTCAGCCGGTTAACTTCCTATCCCTTCCCCTTCTCTTTGCCTCACTAGAAATGTTACCCTTTTCTCATTATCCTTAATTCTGCTCCCTCGCCAGGAAAGCCATGAACAAACTGTACACGAATAGACACAACCTTACCAGTACCTCAGATGACTAACTCTCCTCCATTCTTACACACACACACACACACACACACACACACACACGACCCATTTCATAATAACCTTTTCATTTAATACAATCATAACATAACACATCTCAATGCATCACATTCACCTCTATCATAAAATGTCTTATTCTAGTTCTAAAAGTTTACAGAACCCCTCCCCCCTTTTCATTATATTTTTCACTCACGTTTTCCTCTCGTGTCTTCCAAGGCACTCATCCATATCTAACACTGAATGTTTCCGCACTATAACTAATATTGTGTTTGTTGCACTGATCTTTCTGTTATCACTTGTTCATGTGCCTGACCTGGGACGTTGACTAAACATAAACCACTATAATTGGCCATTCACTTTTTGTCGCCTTTGCCTTAATGCAGCCGCACCTCACATGCACTCTACCTGTCTTAAGCCAACTACACACCTTCACCCATTTGGCCAACATTCTACTGGAGGAGTTTCCCGGTACTCAGTGTCATTCAGAAATACAGTTGATTAGCTCCGCATACGTTTTCCCTCAATCTGCCTTTCTTTCTGCCTATCACTTCCATTCGGCTAAAGACAGTGCCCATGATTCCTGATTGAAACGGATCATTATGTTAGAAGGGATGAATATTGCAGGTGCTTTGCCTATGGTTCCTACCCCCCCCCCCTTTTTTTTTTTTTAATAACATGTTTAACAATCCAAATGCATTATTTCCTTGTTGCAGCTGCGTCTGTTCCTATTGCTTCCGTACGCTTTTTGTACCTGCTACTATTTTTATTAAGTCTTTTTTTTCCTACCGTATAAATTTAAGTGACTTATCACCATATAATTCTGCACTAGTCACTTTCTTCTCCGCTGCCACGCGGTCAGTGTTAATTACAAAAGCTTTTCACTAACGTTCTCTTCCATCTCATTGGGATGCGTTAGTACTTCATTTGTTGTCCTTACTACTACGCCCATTTGTTCTCCCGATTTCCTCACCCCGTTTACCTCCTTCCAGTGTAATTCCTTGCTCTCACTGAGAAAGAACTACTTTTTTTTCACCCTATGTTTCATTTCTCGTCTTTTCCAACTCTCTCACCTTCATTATTTACGACATTTCTACTGTACTCCTCCCTTCTCGGAGGCTGCCTCCTTGCAGATTTTCTTATAAAATGTTTCTTCTCTTAAACTAGGTCCCAGACCCTACCATTCCTCCACTCAATGTGCTTTTCTCTTTTCACTCCATCTATTCTTTTCACCCACTCACTTTATAGCGCTCACAAGCAGAGCTTCCCTGAACTCATCCAATCTTCTTCCACCTCTTAATCCCGTTTCTCACGCCAGGCCCTTCCTCCCTCAATCTTTGCTGATGTCTTGACCAACACATTTTACTTTAACGTTACCTTCACTGCTTCCATGTCATCTGTGCACTTCGTTCTATCAAATCCTGTTCAAATTTTCATTTGTCTCCAAAGCAAAAAAAAAAAAAAAACAATGTAAAGTATATTTTTCGCCCTCCAAAGAGCGTCCACATCAGGCAAAATTTCCTTTACACACGCTTATCCACCAACACATAGTCCATCAGTGTCTGTTTTCCATTTTTTCCTCTCACATGTGTATGTTTCCACAATACAAGCAATCTTCCACTCTCACTTATTCCGGGCAACGCGTTTTTTTTTTTTTTTTTTTTTTTTTTTTTTGCTGCCCCATCTCTTGCCCGTACATTCATATTCTCCACTACCAGTATTCTGTCTTTCCTCTAAAAACCTCTAATACAGACACTAATACCGCCTAAAATTCTTACTATTCCTCAGTACTCTTTTCACTGCCTGACCCAAAGATCATGCCTACCGCCCACCTTCCCCTATTTACTTTCTTCCTGAGCAACATTAACCTTAAATAAACGCTGTACACTTACACGATCCCACCACTTTAACCTTATACGGATTTTTTTTTTTTTTTTAATGCCCACATAGTCTCATAACACTTCTCTCATCAGTACTGCAGCTCCGTCCCTGCGTTTACTCTCTGATTCAACTCAGACTGTGACAAGAACTCTCTGTTTGGTTATCATTTTTCTTTTTCCTTCCATTTTTCCTGCCTATTAGGTTGCAATTTATTCGGCTTCGAAAATTCCCGAATGTTTATCTGGGAGGAAGAACTATTCAGTGAGATGTCTTAGAAATCGTCATGTCATGTGATCTGTTCGTTATTTATCCTAGTTGATTCGCCTCTAGATAGTTATCTCCCTCACTTACGATCAATTTAATACCATCTACATCTTGGTCTGTCTATCGCGCAACCTTCTGCCGTCCTGTTAGTTTACAGAAGCCTCTCTTCACCGTTCTGAAGATATTATTACCAAGTGCCCATACTGTTTTGTGCACAGTCTTCGAGTCTCTGGTCATTTAAATTCTTTCTTGCTGTCTATTGTCAGATGCCTTTATCCCGTAAGGGGTGGCCATAAACAAATCGCCTCCATGTCGCCGTGTCCCCCGCCATATCACTGTCCTCCCCTCCCCCTAGCTCATATCCCTCTCCCTCTCTCCCCATCGACTTCACTCACATACACTCTCCTCGTTAGTCTCTCGCGCTCTATCCTCTTCATATGGCCAAACCACCTCATTGTATTTCTCCTGACGCTTTCTATCACACCCACATCCACACCACAACCGTCCTTCACTTCCTCATTTGCCAGTCTGTCTCTCCACGTAACTCCACATGCTCCTCTCATATAACTCATTCCCACTGTTCTCACTCTTGACTTGAGTCCTTCCGACAAGGTCTAAGCTTCACTTCCATTGGTTAGAGTTGGTATCACAATAACAGTATGCAGTGTCTTTTTACTATCATGCTCACTTCCCTATTTCTTATTACTGCTTTCAATGAACCAGACACTTTTCTTCCCTGTTTTACCCGTTCAAGCACTTCATCCCCCCAAAATCCATCATTACTCATCACATTACCGAAATACTTAAATGCACACTCGTATTTTCCATTTCCTCATCATCTAACCTCGCTGTACATTCATTGACTTCATTTCCCTTGAAGACCATAACTTTACTCTTCCCTACATTCACCTTTAGATTCCGTTTCTTACAATCTCTCCCAAACTCATTCACCAAGCCTTGCTATCACCCTTTGTCTCCACCTAAGAAAACAGCATCATCTGCAAAAAACAATACAAGAAGTTTCCAAACGTTGCCCTCTCTTATAAGGATCGCTCCAACATCCACTGCTCTACATTAAAATTCTTCCCAGTATATTATCATTTCTAAGCATTTCATTTTCTGCATTCTACATATAATGTTCTTTACAATCATCTATTTCCACTGCTTTCACTTCTGATTATCCCTACAATATTTTTTCCTATTTAGTTTATTTATTTATTCATTTATCTTTTATTTTACATATTTGCTATTCCCCGTCCCAGAGTAAATATAGATAAAATTTACTGAGTGAGAAATTCAAGCTGATACCAGCCAGAAAAGGAGATTTGTCATACCACCATAACTATAAATATGTATATATATATATGTAATAAAGCCAAAGCACTATCTGGAGCTTAGGTTTGTCCGGGACTTGGGAAAAATACCTCTGGACAGATACTTATAGACCTCAACCCCACCTAACTTTGAAAGCCACCTAAATAACTCCCTACTGGACATGCACAACACCTATTCAGGACCCTATTTACACAAATAAGAGACAGAAACCATAAAATAAATGAAAAAGAACCAGAGTGAGAAGTTTGAGGTAAGGAAAATATTTAACAGTTTCCAGGGTACTTACGAAGATTAATCCGCCTCCTCTATGGCTCTGACAGTGGTGAAGGTGCACTTGAAGCACGTACAGTAATCCATTGTTGCGCTGCACTTAACCTTTTTCACTCAGAATTCTAATTTCTAAACACTTCACATTCTTTTCTCCAGTGTTTCACTCTGCACTAATTCGTTTTCACTCTTAATTCTAATTTCTCAACATTGCACATTCTTTTCTCCAGTGTTTCACTCTGCACTTAATTCTTTTTCACTCTGAATTACAATTTTTCAACACTGCACATTCTTTTCTCCTGTGTTTCACTCTGCACTTAATTTTTTTTTACTTTGAATTCTAATTTCTTAATACTGCACATTCTTTTGTTAACACTGCACAACACTGTAAAATCGCATGTGGTCTGGTGACGAGTTATTGCTGTCCATTCACTGTAAGAGCCAGAGAGTACGTGTTGCAGGTGGCACAGGGGCGCGTCGCTGGGACGTGGTGATGGGCTACCCACTACAGATGACTCTGAAGACACCCGCAAACTCACATCCAGTGGAGACTCCACCATGGCCGATGTGCTGGGCTGTGGCTCGGAGGCAGAAGGCAGGTCTTGGTGAGGCAGTGGTGTGGAGCCAGGGCTGGACACGGTAGGGGTCATGGGTCTGAAAAAGGTGTCAATGGTTGATTGACATAAGGAACGGCGATTCTGGTGATTGATGATGCGCTGCCTAAGTGCATTCACTTCCTCCACAAGTCCCAGGGGCCCCATCTCCCTGTTGCAGTCCGGGTGTTCCAGGAAGTCAAGAACAAACTCAACATGCTCCCGGAATGTGCTCAGCTTGGGGATGGCTGGAGTAGTGGCACGCGGAGAGGAGTCCGCATCATCGTCACTGTCCTCATCGGAATCTTCCAGCTGGGTACTTGTACCTGCAACGGAAGATGCGATCTCGATATCAGATATGATCTAATACCCAGGATAGCCCTTGTCGTCATCCAACCACTCACGCACTTCGTCCACATCCACCTCATCACCAGCCAGATGCAAATGCACGTGGAAGTCATTCATTTCAAAACCTAGAAAGTCATGCACCACATTTGGCTTTGAGAAGTAGATGAGACCAACCACTTTCCAGAGTCTTGACCTTCCATACACTGGCCCAGTTGTAGGTAGCTGACTTGAGGTTGTAGTGACGAAGGTATTCCGAAGTCCACCAGCCTTGCGTTTCCCGTCTCTCCCTGAGCTTGTCCTCGTCCTCGAGAAAACCATCACCTCATCCAGGAACTTCTGATGGTACAGCCTCTTCATAGCCATATCACTCCTTGGTCCATTGGTTGGATGAGAGCATTCGTATTAGGTGGCAAAAACAAACACATAATGTGGCCATTCTCAGCCACCAACTCCTTGTCGGACGGATGCGCAGGTGCATTGTCCACAAGAAGGAGAGCCTGTACCTGGTCGCATGGGATTCCCAGAGTGTTCGTCTGATAATGGATAACCTTCTTGACGAAGTGCTGGTGAAACCAGTCTTTGAAGATCTTGGCTGTGAACCAAGCCTTCACAGAATGGTACCACATGACAGGAAGGACATTAACCCACGAAGGCACTGAGGCTGCTTTACTTAGCCAACAATAGCAGGCTTAAGCCAGTGCATGCCGTTAGCACTGGGACAACATAAAGCAGATATTCATTGCTTGGAGAGCTTCCGCCCAAGTACATCCTTCTCCTTCTCCTCTGCTAGGGTGTTCATGGGCAGCGAGCAATAGAATAGGCGACTTTTGTCAGCATTGTAGACTTGACCGAGAATGAGGCCCTCCCTGTCCTTCACCTGCCGAAACTCCTCTAATCCCCTCTCCTTGGCGTCCAAAGCTTCGCCACGGGCCTTACGGTTAGTAAGTCCATGTCATAGCTTGAAAGCGAAGAGCCAACCCTCAGATGCCTTGAAGTCGGGGGTGTAGTGAAGCCTTGCGAACTTCTCAGCAGCAGCCTTCAGCTCCGTGCCACGCACCAGCAGCACGTTGTTGATGATACCAAATCAGTATGGAGTGGTAGACTTCTGCAAACCTGGGAGGGTAGATAATCTTCCTCTGCTTATTGCGTCTGGTCTTCAGTGTGAAGTCTGCCATGTACTGGGTGAGTTTGTCATGGGATTTCTTGATGTCGAACAAGGTTAAGTGGGCCAGGTTGAATTCTTGGAGGATGCGGGACTTCTCCAATATCTCCCGCTTCTCCAGAGTCAGAACCACTCGTTTCCTCTTCTCGATTGGCGGTTCCATCATCACACACACAAGGAAGAAG
>JAGKTI010009992.1:0-14477 GCA_018397915.1 Birgus latro
TTTTAACACATTTACAGCATGATGAAAACAGGTTAGACATGAAAATCATTATGGTAATCATAGGTTAGGTTAGGATAGGATAGGATAGGATAGGTTAGGTTAGGTTAGGTTAGGTTAGGTTAGGTTAGGTTAGGACCGGACATGAAATTCATTGCCTTTCACCATTTTCATAGTTGGTGCACTTAAAAACTATGCATGAAAAAATTAAATTGAAAGCAGGAAATTATGATTAACATTTAGAGAAATTTTTTAACACATTTACAGCTTGCTGGAAACAGGTTAGACATAGAAATCATTATGGAAATCATCTTGCACACAGTTTATGCATGAGATTAATGATGTGGAAAGAACAAAAGAAGGAATTTTGATGAAGTTAGGGTACTTACGAAAAAGAAGCCGCCAGTAAATTCCCGTGTGGTCTAGTGACGAGTCCTGGAGCCTTGCGAACTAAGCAGCAGCTTTCAGCTCCATTCCACGTACCAACACACCAGCAGCACGTTGTTGTCGATACCAAATCAGCGTGGATTGGTCGATGTCTGCATACTTAGGACTAAACATCACCTTCCTCTTCACGTTTCGTTTGGTCTTCGAAGCGAAATCAGCCGTGTACTGCTGTAGATTGTCTTGGGACTTCTTGATATCAAACAAGGTGGAGCGAGGGAGATTGAATTCACAGCGAATCCGTGATGATGTCGGCCACCCGGCGTCCATCTTTTTCAATACCCTTCCCTCTTCTCCAGAGTCAGAACCACTTTCTTCCTCTTCTCAGGTGGCGGGGCCATCATCACACACATGATGAAGAAGGTGAAGAGCAGCATCAAGCCCTGCAGGAGGTAGGGTATCACCACAAAAGCAATCACTTCGGCCGCCATTGTCGGAGCTCTTCATGAGGCAGCAACTGAGTGGGAAATGGGACCGATAGACAGGCGCCACGCGCGTAAACACAGCCGATCAACGCGCCCAGGAAATTCAACCTGATGCGGTCCAAAAAAATCGATTTTTTATTTTATTTTTCCGAATTTTTGGGCATTTTGGGGGGTGGGCAGCCCACGAAATCCGAGTAGTGGGGGAGTCCGAGTATTGGGCATCCGAATAATAAGGAGATTACTGTACTTTTTGCTGTTGTTGTTGTCATTGTTTGTATTTGTATGGTTCTTTTCTTTTTTGCCAACTGTGAGCAGACAACACCAGTGCCCTCACTGCAGTAGGTCTGTAGCAAAATGTGCACAAGCACTGAATTGCATCTACTGCAGTGAGTTGGTTTATTTGGCATGTGAAAATATGGATGCTAATGATTATCCCAGCTGGGATTTCACTGGCTGTGTAGCCAATGTGTTGCAGCAGCAGATGAGGTCTTGGCTGGTGGAGGAGGTAGAGTAACTAAGAAGGAGCTGGAAGATTGGGTTGTTGGTCCAATCTTCCAGGCTTTCAAAGATGTTTCAAGCAGACTGGAGGCACTAGAGACCAAGGTCTCATCACCCATGGCTTTCACTCAAGACCAGGCCAAGTCGTTTGCAGATGCTATTCGAGGGTCTCTTGTGGGGGGAGGGAAGGATCTGCCTGGGGACGTGGTTGAGATCAGTGCTCATGGCCAGAAAAAAGCCATTCATAGTCAACAGGTACTGAGCGTAAAACCAATGAGCACTGCTGATGCTGTGACGAGTCAGTTGGGATCAGAAGACATCAGAAGTGTACTTGACTCCGTACCGGTTGATAACGGCCTTAAGACCAAGGCTGGTGGGCTTGTAATGAAGTTTCCATCAACTGAGGCCAAAGGTGAAGTGGCTTGGATACTGAATGATCATTTTGGCTCTGATGGGACTTTTTGTGTATCAGAGCTAAGGAAAATGCTGCCCAAAATGACTGTGATGGGCCTTTCCTCTTCCTTGGGCGACTCTGACATCATCCCAAACTACTGTATCTATCTATCTATCGCTAGACGCCTTAATCTCATAAGGGGTGGCCACAAACAAATCGCCTCCATGTCACCCTGTCCCCTGCCATTTCATTGCCCTGCTCCCAGCTCACACCCCCTCCCTCATATACCTCTCCACTTCATCCCTCCATCTCATCCTTGGCTTCCACCTCACTCACATACACTCTCCTCATCAGTCTCTCACTCTCCATCCTCTCCACATGCCCAAACCACCTCAATGTGTTTTTCCTAATGCATCCTATCACATCCACATCCCAAACATTCTGAATAAAAACAATAAAATTAAGGTGCTTGTTGATAGAGGTTGTACCCTCAACCTTCTGTTCACAAGAGCAAGGAGTGACACTAAAACCGCTGTCTTGATGTTGCCAGAGGTGAGATCTTTCATCGTAGAACAGGGCAACTATATCTGTGTGGATCTTACAAGATGCTGTGCTTTTGACAGATTCTGGGTTACACAGTGTCATCACTGTCAGGGTTTTGGTCATACATCTGAGAGATGTTCTAGAAAAAATGATGAACCTAAAGTGATTTTTTGTGCTGGAGCCCATAAGTCTAAGGAGTGTAGTAACAGAAATTCTCCCAAATGCATCAACTGCTCTTCCTTAAGACATCAAGAAGCAAATACTAATTCACAGTCAGTTCCCCATTTTGCATCTAGTAGAGACTGTCTGATTATGATTTCTCATAGGAATAGATTGATTGAAAACACCAATTTCGACCATTCAAAAAACTGACTACGTCTCTCTTGAACCAGTTAGGATGGGTCTTATTAAATATTTATTCCATCCCTAATAAGATAGACCATATTAATGAAACTCCGCTCGAGCTTGATATTTTGTGCCTGACTAAAACCTGGTTGTATGAGTCTGATATTAATATTATTCGTAGTGCTTTGCCTAAGACACATTCTATAATAAGTATTCCCAGACCTGCTAACTATCCAGGAGGAGGTGTAGCACTCATCTACTCGGCAGCACTTGCAAACATTTCACTCATAGACTCGACTTGACCCTATCTTCATTTGAATTTGTGGAAGTTTTAATAAATTTCCATCAGAATTCCATTAGAATTGCAATTATGTATCAACCAGATCATCCGGGCACAGATCCAGGTTTTATGGAGGAGTTTGGGCAGTTTATTGAAGTGTTTTCTCGTAAATCTGGAGAACTTTTATATGCAGTGATTTCAATTGTTGGGTTGACAGTCTGCAGTCAAAACCATTTTCTTCAGAATTCTTTGAGTTGATCACTCAGAATAATATTTTCAATTATGTGAGTGATCCAACTCATGTCTCGGGACATGTCCTTGACATGATCTTGTCCCCTGTTGGTTGCAGGTGCATTTCTGATGTGGAGGTTGACTTAGTTGACCCTCTCATCTCTGACCATGCTTTGCTTACTTTTAGTTTTGATATCCCGATATCCCTTTCCTATAAAATGGTCATCAGGCTCAGAAATCACAGGAACGTTGACCGCCATTTGATGTGTTGTGTAATTGATCAGCATTTAAACTACTTAGATTCTTCATAGCTTTCTTCTGATGATTTTTTTTATATATATAACAATGAGCTTAGGTCAATTTTTGATCATTATTGTCCTGAGGTGGTAAAAACAGTCATTGTATGTGATAATTTTCTTTGGTATTGTCCATCCATTAATTCTCTGTGAGACAACGTAGAAAGACAGACCATGAGTGGCGCTTGCAGTGGACCAAATTAACTCGTTTGCATTATGTTTTTACAAGAAGAGCAGTTGTTCATACTGTAAAAGCCCAAAAGACAAGGTATTATCAAAATAAAGTTGATTCATGCGGTGGTGATAAAAAAAAAAAAACTGTCTACAGTTGTGAACAATTTGGTTAGTCGGAGGAATGTATTTGTTAAACCAACTTCTGTATCTGACACCCAATTGGCTTCTGATTTTGCTTCATTTTTTACAACTAAGATATCTCACATAAATGAATTAGGTAACAGTTCTTCTTGTGAAGTGTACTCAGTTGACTTCCAACCACGGCGCACAGGGGTTCATTTGCTTTCAACATGTCATCCACTGGATGTAAATAAAGTCAAATGTTACATTAGAGAACTTAAAACATTTTGCCCACTCGATACATGTAACTTGTCACAACTGCATGATGTTTGTGAGCATGCAGCAGACTTTATCTGCAATATAATAATCATAATAAAAAGATGCTTCTTAGAAAGTAATTTTGTGCAGTCCATGCTTTAACCAGACCTTGATGTCAAGAGCATGACAGATTATCGTCCCATCTTTAACATGTCTCTCTTATCCAGGATTTTATCCAGGATTATTGAGCGGGCCACACTCGATTAATTCTTAACACTGCTGGAATGTTGTTCCCGCTCAGTCAGCATATAGAAAACACCATTCAGCTGTAGTGGGATGCCCTCACTCCTAGTTCTGTTGGATATGTCTGCAGCTTCTGATACAGTAGATCATAAACTATTGTTGGAGGACCTGTATTTTTATGGCGTTTGTGATAGTGCTCTTTTGCTTCATAAGTCATATCTGTTGGACAGATCTCAGAGAGTGGTTGTTGATTATGCTAGCTCCTATTCTGCTCCCCTTCTGTTCAGAGTCCCTCAGGCATCAGTTTTGGGTCCAGTTCTGTTTACAGTCTGCATGAGTAGTTTTTCGTCTTTACTTGATGCTCACAACGTGTCCTATCATTTTTATGCTGACGACACTCAGCTTTATGTCAACCCACCACTTCCCAGTAGATTTCTCACCAATTCCCCCCCCCCCCCAATCCCAGCAGATTTTGGATTTTTTTGTTTTCTAAAATCTCCGGTTTTTATGAGAAACATCAAAAATTCAGAAAGTCCTCACCTGAGCTTAGAAGTGGGCTATACAGGTGACCCTTTAAACACCTGGTACCGTGTTCTCTGGAGCCGCGTTGCGGCTGTCACATTTTCTGTGGTGGCGGGAACTATTGCAGACCACTCAAAATAGGTAGATATTTGTTCATTTGGTACAAATGTATATGTAGTACTGTACAAGAATATATTGGTTTTCACACAGTAATATAGGCAATATAAGCATTGTTTCACTCGCCAAACACATCAGCATACCTCACCTTCCTTGGCGACATTACCTCTTCATCACTTCTGCTTGTTTTTTCTAGTGGCACCACGTAATCTTTGTCCTCCACGTAGGGAATCACTTTTGCCCTGAATTTTGTCGTCGGAGAGACCATGGTGTAACATAGTGTGTTGCCAAGAAAATGGCATGCCAGGGGGGAAGGTGAGGGGGGTGTCAGGCAGTTTTGCCAACTGGCGGTGGGTAGAGGAAGGTCTCCCACATGTACCTACCAAAAATCACCCGCGAAATTTGAAAAATGTGCAAATGACGGACCTCACAATTAGAAAACATAAGGGTACGTCAACGGGTGTCACCGTGACAAAACGTGGTGACGTATACGTCAGTGCGACGCCTCGGGTTAAGATGTCGGATATTAATGATACCAAGACGAAGCTCGAATCTTCAGTGTCTAGTATTAAGACTTGGATGGCTAGGGGGAAGCTTAAGCTGAATGGTGGTAAAACTGAGATCATCATCATCGAGGAAACAGTACGGGTGACGACACTAATAATGCCCTGGCTTTGAACATTGGTGTGTCACAAGCTTCATCCAGTCAGTTCTGCTTGAAATCTGGGTGTTTGTTTTAATTGAAAGTTAAATTACAAAGATCATATTAATCAAGTTTTCAGAGGGTGTACCTTGCACATCAGAAATCTGTACTCTGTGTGAAAATTACTGAATAGGCATTGCCTCTTAACATTGGTCCATGCAGTGGTCTTGTCTTGTGTTGATTATTGCGGTTCACTGTGGATTGGTCATCCATGTAATATACTAACAAAAGTTCAGTCTGTGTTGAACAGGGCAGCAAGGCTTTTTGGTCTCTCCCAAAGAACCTCGACTGCCTTGTTCCTAAGAGTTGCATTGGTTATCAGTAAAGGCTAGAATTGAATTTAAACTATGTCTTATTACATTCAAGGTATCTTGCTGAGTTGTTAAAACTCCCATGCCCAGGTGTGATGTTTCGTAGTGAAGATGAGTCCTTGTGTCTTGATGAGCCTGGAGCCATTCACTAATCATCTTTCTCTGATCATTTTTTGTGTATAGAGCCCCTAGATTATATAATAGATTGTCATTGTCCATGAGACAACTCTCTTCTCTCGAATTCATTAAGAGACAGCTGAAAGCCTTTCTTTTTTCAAAATGCTACGATCTGGAGAGAGGTACTATGATGGATAATTATAGGGTTTAATTATTGCCACTTTCATATTTTTTTACTGATGAAGTTTGTATTGTATATGAGAGATGTCACAATTCTTGTAATTGTAAAAATAATGTATGTATGTGTTAGAGCACTGGTGAATTCCCTATGGAAAAAGTGGCGCTTTTGAGAAACAAAAGACCAGATTATTATTGCTGTTATTATTATTATTCTGAACTCCTTCACTTGGATGACATACTGACTTTGAGTGGTTAATGTTAATACATTTGCAGGGCTTTGGTCAACGTGGTGGAGCAGGACATGGTGATGGGCCTCTTTGTGGATTATGGTGACTATTTTTGGACCACTCCTGACAATGTGCGGCTCCTCCACCCTTGCTTCTGCAGGTTGCCATGTCAGGCTATCAAAGCAAAGTTGCATGGTAAGTTTAACCCATTACTGTACATACAGTAATCCTAGGAAAGTACTTAACTCACTGCCTTTTGCCTATAATCTCAGTCATGAAGCACATAGGTCCATATTTTATGTACCCATCATCACTTAGTAGACTGTAGCACCAGTTGAGCAGGGCAGTACTCCCAAGGTGGATGGAAGGCTGATGACAGGGAGAGCTGGAGCTCCCGTTTCATCAGCCTTCAGGACTTGTTCCTGACCATCCCCCTTTGCTGAACTTTTTCAGTGTCTCAGTAACACGGAGAGTAGACCAGCATACTCTCCAATACAAGTAACTGTCAACATCAAGCTACATGCACACTACACACTACACTTCCTTTTCAAAGTTGTAAAAAAGAAAATGGCGACTGTAAACCATGCCTCGGAGTCCCCAGTGGGGGGGGCCATAAATGCCCCCACCATCCGCCCCTCTCCTGGTGATGACTCACTGAGCTGCCTGGAACCACTGTCTGACTCACTCATTCTTCATTTCTGTAACATTCGCGGCCTTTCCTCTAACTTTCGCTCCGTTGAACACCACCTCTTCTCTTCTAAACCTCACCTTCTCTTTCTCTCTGAGACTCAGCTGTCTGAGGCAACTGACAGCAAACCCTTTTCTGTATCCTCCTACTTTCTCTATTCTCATTTCAAAGCCAAAGGTGGCTGTTGTGTATATGTACGCAACGATCTATCTTGCTCTCGTGTTCCTGAACTTGATTCTTCTGAATTCTCTACTCTCTGGCTTCAGCTTTCCTGTCATTCTCTGACTAAATATATCTGTGCTGTTTACTTATCTCCTATTTCTACTGACTATCAAAAATTCTTTGACTATCTTACTTCTACGATGGAACACATTCTATCCATTTCTCCTTTCTCTGAAATTTCCATTCTAAGAGATTTCAGTGTTCACCACCACCTTTGGCTCTCCTCTCCTTTCACTGATCCACCTGGTGAACAAGCCTACATCTTTTCTATCCTTAATGACCTAGAGCAGCTTGCACAGCACCCTACCCGTATCCCTGACCGTCTTGGAGAGAGTTCCAACATACTTGACATTTTCCTAACAACTAATCCTTCTCCTTACACTGTTAATCTTTTCTCTCCGTTGGGCTCCTCCGATCATAACCTCATTACCTTAACCTGTCCTATCGCTCCGGTACGGCCTGTGGACCCTCCAAAGAAATGCCGCCTGTGGCACTTTGGAGCTGCAGATTGGGAGGCCCTCCGCAGTACTTCTTTGATTTTCCTTGGAATGATTATTGCTTCCATGGCCGGGAGCCATCTGAGTGTGCCTTGCGCATTACAGAGGTTATTCTCTCGGGCATGGAAGGATACATTCCTTTCTCATATCCTCTGACTAATGCAAGAAAGCCTTGGTTTAATTACACTTGTTCTAATGCTGTTCGCAACAAGGAGGGCCTATAAGAGGTACCAGAGCCAACCCACCCCTGAATCACATCTTTTATATATTTCTGCCCGGAATCGTGCTAAGTCTGTTCTTCGCTTTACTAAAAATAATTTCATCCGTGCTAAATGTTCTCAACTCTCCCACTCGAATCCTTCTCGCTCCTTCTGGCACCTTGCCAAAAACCTTTCTAACAACTTTACCTCATCATCCTTCCCTCCTCTTTTCTACTTTGATGGCTCTGTAGCTATTTCTTCTACTGATAAAGCAGATCTCTTCGCTCAGACTTTCTCCTCCAATTCCACCTTAGACGATTCCAGTGCTATTCCTCCATCACTTCTCCCCTCTGACTTCCTCTTGACTGACATTAAAATTTCTTCAGCTGATGTATTTTCTGCCATCACTGGCCTCAATTCTAACAAGGCAAATTGGCCTGATGGAGTCCCTCCTGTTGTCCTCAAAAACTGTGTTTCTGTGCTTACACCCTGCCTAGGTAAACTCTTTCGCCTTTGTCTCTCAACTTGTACCTTTCCTTCTTTCTGGAAGTTTGTTCTCATTCAGCCAGTCCCAAAGAAGCGTGACCATTCCCAACCCTCTAACTATCGTCCAATTGCTTTAACATCCTGTGTCTCAAAAGTTTTCGAGTCAGTCCATAACAGAAAAATTTTAAAGCATCTTTCCTGTCACAACCTTCTTTCTGATCGTCAGTATGGGTTCTGTCAGGGACGCTCCACTGGCGATCTTCTCACCTACCTTTCAGACTCCTGATCATCTTCCTTTCGGGACTTTGGCGAAAGCTTTGCCATTGCACTTGACATCTCAAAGGCTTTTGATCGAGTCTGGCATAAATCTTTAATTTCCAAACTGCCCTCCTACGGTTTCTATCCTTCTATCTGTGCCTTCATCTCTAGCTTCCTTTCTGGTCGTTCTATAGCTGCTGTTGTAGACGGCCATCGTTCTTCTCCTAGACCTATCAACAGTGGTGTTCCTCAGGGCTCTGTCCTATCACCAACTCTCTTTCTTTTATTCATCAATGACCTTCTAAGCTGTACATCTAACCCTATCCACTCATATGCTGATGATTCCACCCTTCACCTTTCCATTCAGTTTCCGCAACGTCCATCTCAGCAGTTACTTCAACAAAAAAGGGATGAGGCTGTTGCACACCTAATGTCTGACTTGGCTCGTATCTCTGATTGGGGTAAAAATAATCTTGTTATTTTTAATGCATCAAAAACCCAGTTCTTACACATATCAACCCGACAAAATCTTCCTCAGGATTACCCACTAATGTTTAATAATGAACAGTTATGTCCTGCATCATCCTTGAACATGCTTGGGGTTTCATTCTCTCGGGATTTGTCTTGGAAAGAACATATTACATATCTTGTGAAATCTGCTTCCAAGAGATTAGGTGTGCTAAGCCGATTCCGAACTTTCTTTACCCCTGCACAGTTGTTGACCTTGTACATGGGTTTTATTCGCCCGTGTATGGAGTACAACTCTCATGTGTGGGGAGGCTCCCCACATGCAGCTCTTCTCAATAGGGTGGAGTCAAAGGCTTTTCGTCTCATTAACTCTCCTCCTCTTACTGATTCCCTTCAACCTTTGTCTCTTCACCGCACTGTTGCATCTTTATCTCTCTTCTATCGCTACTTCAACGGTCATTGTTCCTCTGAACTGTCTGCTTGCATCACTCCACCTCTACGACGGGCACGTAGTACCCATCTAGCAACAAACTCTCATCCCTTTTCTGTCCAACTCTCTAATGCAAGAGTTAACCATTACTCCCAGTCCTTCATTTATGCAACTGGTCAGCTCTGGAACTGTCTTCCTCTGTCTGTATTTCCTACTTCCTATGATCTCCAGTCTTTCAAACGCAGTGAGTCCAGGCATCTCGAAATGAACGGATCTTGAATTTGTCTCTCTTTTGTGTTGTTTTTGCTTTTTCTTGGAAGGAACAGTATACAGGCCTGTGGCCTTTGGTTCCTTCTTCCTTGCATTTAAAAAAAAAAAATTCAAAATGCACAGTGCTGTCATATGTGTAGGATTATTGGCACAAAAAAATTAAAAGATAATTTCTGAAAGAGAAAGTCTTCTTGTAATTCAATATGTCACCAAAGTAATCCACCATTTAAGTGGAGCTAGCATCATATATGAGTAATCAGATTCTGATACTGTACCATTTTCAGTATCTCGATTGTCTTCATGCAGTGGTTAGTGAAAATTTGAATATTTAGTGAGGAAGCATGACATTGGTATGCTGAACCAAGAAGAGTGGATGGGCAGGATGAGCTGGGATGATGGTGAGTGACAAAGTAAGGCAGAAAGAATACAGTATATGCTGCTAAAATGGACATATGAGGAGTAGTGTTGGTGGTG
Organism: Birgus latro; assembly: GCA_018397915.1. Taxonomy (NCBI): domain Eukaryota; kingdom Metazoa; phylum Arthropoda; class Malacostraca; order Decapoda; family Coenobitidae; genus Birgus; species Birgus latro. The sequence continues at coordinate 10,419 of JAGKTI010009992.1, forward strand.
GCAAGACTTCTTTTAAAAATTCATTGTAAGGGCATAAAGAGGATGGGGTGGGCAGGTAGGACTGAGAATGTTGAGAAGTGTGTAATCATGCTTATCCTCATCCCAGCCCTTATTTGATAATGCCTAAAGAGGAGGTTGGTGTGTACATTTATTTTGAGCAGCCATATTGTCATCATATCCTCGTCTCACTCCAACATGGATATGGAAGAAAACACCCAAATGGCCCGTCTGCTGCCCAGTGTTGGGAATCAGTTAAACATGCTGTTCCTTAAGACCCAACGATCTGCTTACAAATACATGAAAGGATGCTGAAGAGGAATATGTGGTGGCACTGTAACCCTGGTTAGCGCATCTGTGGCATCCTCCTGGGAGCCAAACCTCTTCATTCTTCCCTGCATTTCACCATGTGAAGGACTGGTCTGGCATTAGTGAGGCATTGTTTACCACAAGGGGGTACCGGTTCCTTGCACAGTGTACATACTGTACAGTACTTTACTTCTAGGATTGACCCACATAAGTCATTGCCAACCTGTGCACAATGGGTCTGCCCAGCTAAACAGACTAGGGTTAATCAGCAACACCAACAGAATTATTAGCATTACATATGAGTACAGTAAAACCTCACTATAATGGACTAACTGGGGCCCAAGCCATTCCGAAAAAAGTGAAATTCTGATAAAAGCAACATCTGGACTTCCCCCTGCTAACCCAGACTTTTTCCAATATATCAAAAATTAATCCAGATTGCACCAACAGTTTTTAAACTGTTTTCACTATCATTGTAGTACTGTACTGTATTATGCATTCAGTACAATTATCAGATGGTATGATATATAATATACTGTACTGTGCACTGATAAACATGTCTTTTATTTACCTTATTGTGGTGAACATAGCTGAAGTGGTCAGGCAGTCTGGACTGCTTCTGGCTTTATCAGACCTTTTCCAATATGTACTGGTAAGAATTTAGTCTGGTAGCTTCTCGACTTTAATAAAAGCGAATTCTGGTCAATTGAAATCTGTTATATTGAGGTTTTACTGTATTTTGCAGTGGAGAACAGCAATAACTTAATATAAAGTGCAGCAGAAAGTGACATTGTGCTATTTGTCTTCTAAACTTTCTTTTTAACATAGCATTTAGTATGTTTTTTTATATATTATTATTATTAGAAAATGTTTAACTGCATGTTTATTGTGTAGATTGTAAGCTGTTGAATGCAGTTAAGAAATATGATGATGGTTTTAAATAATGCATAAGGGTATGTAAGTGGATGGTTCAAGGTCAGTTTTGGTTTGAGACAAGGTTGTGTGGTGTCCCCATGGTTGGTCAGCATACGGGGGGGAAGCTGTTATGAGAGAGGTAAAAACACGAGTACCGGTGAGAGGGAAGGTGTTATTAATGGATGCAGTATCTCGTATATGATGTACAGTGGAGCCCCTCAGATAGCGTTTTTTTAAGTAGTGAATCCATGGATAGTGACAGGAATGAAACTATCTCATAGCGATTAATGCTGCACGATTAACGTAAATCCACTAGGCATTTAACACTTAGCGAGCAGGTGGGCAAAGTTGCCAAGGTCAGACCCTGGTAACACTGATAGTGAGTGCGAGTCTATCATCATTCAGTTCATTGACCCACGTGGAGTGAAAGTACGTATCTTAAGCTTTTCTTATAACTAATCTCCAACTATCTCTCTCCTGCCAAATTTTACAGTTTTAAATTTTTCCTTTACCTTTACTTTTCTCTTGGGGGAATGCTGGTGTCTAGGCGATACTGACGGGTGGAAGGTGAACCTCCCCACAGTTACCCCAAGAAGAAGGAGAAGAAGATTGTTTGTTTATCCATGCGCCGTGCATTCATTCAACTTGTCACAGAGTTGCCATTGTTAAAGTTTTTTGTGACCTTCCATTTATTTCTGGCTACTGAGTGTTCTAATATCATGGCTTCAACTTCGGAGGCTGGCCCAAGTGGTGGTGGTGGTGGCCCAGGGAAAAAACAGGAAGTGCTGGTAATGTAAAAGTGACCGAAAAGGCCAGACAATACATGCGTGGCAAGCCAAAGAAACAATACTGCATGGAGGAAAAGAAAAAGATAATTTTTTTAATATGTAGTATACGTTTATCTTATTACAGTACTGAAGAAATATGACTTGATGCTGATGGGTAATGGAGGAAATTAGGGGCATAGCTGAAGGAGTCCGGGATTGTATTAATTTTTTTAGGTAAGAAGTTTGCCCTTCGGATAGCGATTCCATGGATAGCGGCCATTTTGGCGGACTAATAAGGTCGCTATCCAAGGGGCCCCACTGTATGCAGATAATGCTGCGCTGCTTTCAAATAGACAAAAGCTTGGCAGACTGCTGCAGAGTTTTGCAGATGTCTCTGAATGTTATGCCTTGAAAGTAAATGTAGAGGAGTAAAGTGATGGTTGTTGAGAGTGTGATGTTTAAGTGAATAGAGACTTGAATTGGTGAGAGAGTTAAGTACTCTACTGTGGAAACCAAACCATGGCTTTATGAGACTGAGCACACACTGTGATTTGAGAATTTGGCAAGTTAGAAATAACTAATCTCATGGGGAAAATTATGTATGGGTCTGTCATCTCAGAAAAGTTGCCCCCCTTACCCTCAGACCTACATCAAACTGATCACCAGTGTATTTACCTAATTGTGATATACAGGAAATGAGCTACGCTCGTGGGTTCCCGTCTCTGTTTCTCAATAAGTCAGATTTTGCCTTAAACTCATTTAAGTTTTTAGACTGGACAATCTCTTTGTCCAGGCTATTCCACAGGTCTATACATCTATATGGAAAACTATATTTCTTGATGTCCTTCGAGCAGCTTGGCTTCTTTAGTTTCATTCCGTGTCCTCTTGTTGCTCTCTCATCCCACACAAACAGTTTTTCTCTGTCAATTTTATCTACTCCTATCATGGTCCTGAACACTGCAATCATGTCACCCCTCTCTCTCCTTTCCTCTAAGGAAGGCAAATCCAGCCTTTCCAGCCTTTCTCTGTATGGCAAATCTGCCAGACTAGGGACCATCTTGGTTGCTGTTCTTTGTATTCTCTCAATCTTGGTTATATCTTTCTTTTTGTGTGGGGACCACACTACTGCTGCATATTCTATCCTGGGCTGGATCATGGCCACTATCAATTTTTTCATCATCTCTTCATCCATGTAATGAAATGGCACTCTTATATTGGTCAAGAGTTTATATGTCTCTTTCACTATCTTATTTATGTGCTTTTCAGGTGACAAACTATCTTGGACCAGCACTCCCAAATCTTTCTCTTCTCTCACTTTTCTAATTGGTTCATTACCCATCAAATAATTCAATGATGGCCTCTTGGTACTTTTACCCATTTCCAATATTTTACATTTTTTTGTGTTGAATTTCATTTCCCACATCCGGCTCCAATCATATATCCTATCCAGATCCTCCTGTAGCATTTTACAGTCCTCTTCAACCTCTACCTTTCTCAAGATCTTTGCATCATCAGCAAACAGGCTTGCGTAGCTGTTCACTCCATCTACCATATCATTTACATAAATCAAGAACATTACTGGTGCCAACACCGAGCCCTGTGGGACACCACTTGTTACTTCCCTCCATCCAGATGTCCTGTCCTTTATTACTGTCCTCATTTGTCTGTCACTCAAAAAGTCTCTCATCCATTCCAGGAGGCTTCCCTTCAGTCCTCCTATATGCTCTAATTTCCATAATAGTCTCTTGTGGGGTACTTTGTCGAAGGCCTTCTCCAGATCTAAGTACACACAATCCACCCAACCGTCTCTCTCCTGTAGCACGTCAATCGCCCTTGAGTAGAAGCTCAACAAGTTGGAAACACATGACATTCCACTTCTGAATCCAAACTGACTTTCAGTCAAAATATTCATCTCTTCCAGATATTTTATCCATCTATCTTTCAGGATTCTCTCACACAATTTCGCAACCATGCTGGTTAGGGACACTGGTCTATAATTCAGGGGTTCTTCCTTGTTTCCTCCCTTATAGATTGGCACCACATTTGCCCTCTTCCATTCCCGAGGCACTTT
>JAGKTI010009992.1:18503-29521 GCA_018397915.1 Birgus latro
AGTCCTCCTATATGCTCTAATTTCCATAATAGTCTCTTGTGGGGTACTTTGTCGAAGGCCTTCTCCAGATCTAAGTACACACAATCCACCCAACCGTCTCTCTCCTGTAGCACGTCAATCGCCCTTGAGTAGAAGCTCAACAAGTTGGAAACACATGACATTCCACTTCTGAATCCAAACTGACTTTCAGTCAAAATATTCATCTCTTCCAGATATTTTATCCATCTATCTTTCAGGATTCTCTCACACAATTTCGCAACCATACTGGTTAGGGACACTGGTCTATAATTCAGGGGTTCTTCCTTGTTTCCTCCCTTATAGATTGGCACCACATTTGCCCTCTTCCATTCCCGAGGCACTTTCCCCTCTTCCAAGGAGCACACAATTAAATTGTGAATCTTATCCGCCAGTTGTTCTCTGCATTCCTTCAGTACCCAATTAGAGATTCCATCCGGTCCTGGGGCCTTCCTTACATCTTGAGCTCCCAGTAATTTATACACTTCCTGCACTTCCACTTTTATATCTTTTATCACTACATTTCTAATCACTCCCTCTCCTTCCACCAACTCCCTTTCCTTAGTGAAAACCGATTGGAAACATTTGTTCATTACTTCAGCTTGCATTACTGCATCCTTGTAGACCTCTCCTTCTACTTTCAGTTTGGTGATTCCTTCCCTTTGCTTCAATTTGCCATTAACAAATCTATAAAACAATTTGGGTTCATCCTTACATTTGTCAATTATACCTTTTCCAAAGTTCCTTTCTTCCTCTCTACGTATTCTTGTATATTCATTTCTAGTTCTTTTATATTCTTCCTTTGCTCTGATATTACCTCTCTTTCTCCATTTGTTCCATGCCATGTCCCTCTCTTTTTTCGCTATTATACACCTTCTATTAAACCACACCTTTTTCCTGTTTTCTTTCCCACTTACTCTTGGCACATATTTTTCCACTCCCAAATTGTAGAGGTCTAAAAAAGATATCCCACTTCCTCTGTATCTCTCTTGTTTCTCTGAATTTTCTCCAGTCCGCATTTTCAAAAAATTTTCTCAATTCTGCAAAGTTTGTTTTCCCAAAGTTGTATCTTCCTTGCCTATACTCATCTCTTGGCACCACGTTCCCTATTATCATCTGGAACTTAATGACCACGTGATCACTTTTTCCTATAGGACACAGATGATTTCATGATTCAGTTACATCAGGTTCTTTGGATAGTAGCAAATCTAATCTAGCTGGTGTGTCATCACCTCTGAATCGTGTCTCTTCTTTAACCCACTGTGTCATTACATTGTTCATTGCTATATGTAACAATTTAGTGCCCCACGAATCTTCGCAGCCTCCCGAGTCCCATTCCTCCCAGTTCACCACTTTACAATTAAAGTCACCCATTAGGATTATATTGTTGCTTTTCTCGATCACTTTCTGTAGATAACTAACCATGTCTGACAACATCCCCTGGTATTCATCGTCATTCCATGCTCTCTTCTTAGGGGGAACATATACCACTGCCATATCTCTCTTACCATTCTCCCCAGTTTCTAATTTCAAATTTATGGCTTCGACCCTGCCCTCTGCCATTTCCACAGTATCTACGTTTATATTGTCCTTCACTGCTATCATCACTCCTCCTCCCATTTTTTCTTTTCTGTCACTTCTCCTTAGTTTGTATTTCCCATCTCCCATTTGAATATCAATATCTTCTTTCAATTTAGTCTCTACAAAGCACATAACATCAGGTTCGTGTACCCTCAAAAAATCATTGATTTCTAACCTTGCCGATATTAGTCCATCAATGTTTGTGTACGCCACTTTCAAACTTTTTTCATCGTTTTTTATACTCTCGTCTCCCCTTCCTTCTGTCGGTACCACTTTCTCAATTTCTGGTCCATAACTCTCCAATAGAACTCTGTCTTCTCTTTCTCCGTTCGATGTTCGTTTTTTATCTTTGCTTCCTTTACTAACTTCTTTAATTTAGCTCTTTCCTCTTCATTTGCATCTCTCCTGATCCAAACATTCTTAAACCCCTCTTTCTCTGACAATTTCCACGTTCTACTTATGATTTCATTCACTATTACTTGGGACTTAAACTTTACTTTCAAGGGCCTTGCCCCACCATCCTCGTACTTTCCTAACCTAAACACTTCTTCAGTCTCTTCTTGGGCTTCATTGTTTCCTTCCATAACCAGTGATATTATTTCTTTAGCCTTGCTCAGTTCCTCTCCCTCTCTCTTTCAGATCTTACTGTCATTCGTTTTTCTTTTATTCCTGAAATTATCACACATTTTTTCTTGTCTGCTACATCCCTAACCAAAGATTCTCTACTTCTTAGTACTCTAACCACTTCCTTCTCCACTTTTTCCTTACTTTGTTGTTCTATGATCTCCTTCAAATTTACATTTCCTTCCTCCTGTATTTTCTTCCACCCCTTATGTTGCTCCTTGATTTCCTGAATATGCTCATCTTGCCTCCTCGATTTTGATTCGTACTCATCTAGTTTACTTTTTATTCTGTCCCTTTCTTCTTCCAACATCTTATTCTCCCCCTTCAGCTGTTTTATTTCATTTGATGCAGATTCGTTATTCACCTTTAATTCTGTAACTTCATTTTCTTGTTCCTCACTACGTGTGCTAACTTTTTCCAGTCTATTCTGTAGGACTTTGATCTCTCTCTCTTGCTCTGTGGTCCATTCCTGCAGCTGCTTGATTACTTCCCATACCTTTTTTAACTCCTGGACATTCCTCTCCACCGTTTTCTCTACTCCTGCTACTCTTATTTGTTGCAGCCTATCACTTTCTTTGCCTACATTTAGCTCGGAGAAGCCCACAAATTCCCCCTCGCCAGTTGTAAACAATCTTCCGTCTCTCTCCGCCATGATACAACCATATGGAAACTTTCTTTTTCACTTTGTCTTGTATTTTTAGGGCCGAAACTTGCGTTTTTTAAAACTAATATCCGACGGGACCACCACTCACGCATTCAACCACATAATCACAATAGGCTATCTCCTTTTCGCCGCTAGTTCTGCGATTATTTCCCCTCGATCCAGGAGCAGCTCCGTCTCTCTCCCTGTACGACCCGTGTACACTAACAACTTGGAAAAGAAATTAGTAAAGCATATTTAATGGGAATGAACAATAATGTAAGATTCTTACTTGACTCTTACGACATTGCTTGAATGGACGGGGGAGGGAGGAGGGTCCTGAGGCATTAGGCGGAATGTGGCCTTGCAGCACAATGCATGTGTGCTGCTGCCCCATGCTGCTGTCTCTGTGCAGCAGCATCCTCATAAGCCTCCCTCAGGAACCCCTCAAAGTCCAATGTGGAGACAAGGGAAGCGGCATCTTCTTAGCCCTCAACCACCTCCATGTTATTGTAAGAGTCGTCAGTTCGTTGGTATTAATTTTTTTTCTATTGAAATGAGTCTTTCACAAATTGTTATTATCCCTGGATTACCACAGTAACAGGGCATTTTCATAAACTTACCTCTGAAAGCTATAAATGAGGATTTAGAATGCATAATACACTGATGTGTCCAGTTGAAGCAGTGGGTGGTAAATATCATGGCCAGTTGGAGGGATAGTCGGTTAACATTGTCACGGGTGACCTGCTTGCTTCCTTAAATACTCCAAAATAGGTATGTTTTGTTTTTTCCACTTATTTCTTGCAGTCACAATTCAACAGTTAACTATCTGTATTGCGTATGTACCAGAATTACATTACACTCAACCCTCGGCTATCATGCCTAATTGGTGCCGCTATGTCTGCACTATAGCTGAAAATGTGATAGCCGAATTGAAGAACTTATGGAAATAATTCTAATTGGTGCCATGACCTCAATATTTACCCCTAAGATACCCTTTTTGTACCACATAATAACATATAATGGTCTAAAAATGAGCATGCAAATTAGAAATATACAGTACTATCTATCTATTGCCAGATGCCATAATCCTGTAAGGGGTGGCCATTTGACTTGAGTTGTTTGTTTTACAGGAAGGGTTAATAAAAACAGAACTTACTCTCCCTTTTGATGGCCGTCTAGCATCACGTATATTTCGCCAGGAATAAGTTTTGGTGCCCATTAAAAAAAAAAAGTGCAGTGTGTCATCAACAATAAAGGAAGAAAAATAAAAGCTATAAAGAAGTCGTCAGCAAGGACTGATGGTTTCGGGACAATTCGCCGTCAATTCAGATTCCCCGTCACAACAATAACAAGACATTTCTCCGTCATTAATGGAGACAGCTATGGGTGATCTATCTATCTATCTGTCTATTGCCAGACGCCATAAACCCATAAGGGGTGGCCATTTGACTTTGAGTTATTTTACAGGGAGGGATAATAAAAAACAGAACTTACTATCCCTTTTGATGGCCGTCTAGCATTACGCATATTTTGCCGGGAATAAGTTTCGTTGCCCATTAAAAAAAAAAAATGCATTGTGAAACTATTTTTGAAAGCCATTAGTCATCAACAATAAAGGAAGAAAAATAAAAGCTTTAAAGAAGTCGTCAGCAAGGACTGCTGGTTTCGGGACAATTCGCCGTCAAGTCAAATTCCCTGTCACAACAATAACAAGACAATTTGCTGTCATTAATGAAGACAGCTGGGTGATCTATCTATCTATCTGTCAATTGCCAGATGCCATAATCCCATAAGGGGTGGCCATTTGACTTTGGGTTATTTGTTTTACGGGGAGGGTTAATAAAAAAACAGTACTGTCCCTTTTGATGGCCATCTAGCATCTCGCATATTTTGCCAGGAATAAGTTTTTGTGCCCATAAAAAAAAAAATGCAGTATGAAACAATAAAGGAAGAAAAATAAAAGCTATAAAGTAGTCATCAGCAAGGACTGATGGTTTCTGGACAATTCACCTTCAAGTCAAATTCGCCGTCACAACAATAACAAGACAATTCGCCTTCATTAATGAAGACAGCTGTGGGTGATCTTATCTATCAATTGCCAGACACCATAATCCCGTAAGGGGTGGTCATTTGACTTTGAGTTATTTGGTCATTGTAATATCACAAAAAAGGTTATTGTTCTCGCTGTCACTGTTCGCGGTCTGAGGACGAGCACTTGAATGGCTTGGCGGGTGGCGGGGGAGACTCGGTCGGGCGGTCAGTCATCACTTGGCTGGCGCTGACGTCACGCAACCAATCATCAAGTGAATCTTTCGTTGGCTGGGCGGAGTGCCGGAGCCCAGCCTTTTTTAAACACTTCTGGTACGTGATAGTGGGCATTTAGTGCGCGATAAAGGTATTTGGGTAGTTTTTTTATACAGGCGCAATAGCGATAAAACACTATAGCAGATCCCGCGATAGCTGAGGGTTTAGTATACTTGAGATCATGAGTTTGTTATAATACTGTATAGATGGAATCGCTGCACCTGTTTGGTAAAAAATAACCTCGTTGAGCCTGTAATGGTGGGCAACTTTAGCTTTCTTCTCACTGCTGTCAATCCTCCTTATTACATCTAACCTTTGGGTGTAAGTCAGTGTTGGCTTCTTCTTCTTCCCTTTTCTTGAAGAAGTTGTAGGCTTAGAAGGGTCATGATTGGCCATGGTAGCGCTGGGCAGATGGAGGAAGCACAAGGAAAAAACAATCCTCTCGTAACAGCACATCAAAACCTCATGCTAACAATGGAAAGGAGACAATGTACTGAGCCGGGCACCGGGATATCAAGCGCACGTGTCCTTAATGCTTGGCATGGGAGGGAATTGCTATGATTGACTTATAGTAAATGCTGTACTTGAATATGATTGGTGTAGTAATTGCCATGCTTGACTATGATTGGTTTACACCCAGCTACATGCGCGGGCTTGAGGTAATGGTGGCACGTACAGGCATACCCTGGTTTAACGATGCAATTGGTTAAGTAAAACCTCATCGCTAGGTGGGGTATCGTATCTTGGGGTAGATTTAACATGTAAAATATAGGGATCCTTTTTTGAACCTTGGGTTTCCCCCCAACCAATTCCTAAACTCACCCAAATGAGCCCAAAAAAATGTTTGAAGCCAGTCTAAATTGCCAAATAGCTGTAAAAGAAGCTAACCTAAGCCCAAAACCAGTGCCCATCTCGCTTGTACCCAGTCAAGGTCACTGGAGAATGCGATCTCCAGCTCGTATTCAAACTCCGTAGAGAAGCAGCAGCAGCATTGTATGCAATCGGACAATCCCACCATCGAACGGTCCCGGGACAGTTAAGTAAACATCACTTTTGCGTAATAATAATGTATGAATGACACAGAATTGTCCAAGGTGCGTATTGTTGTGACAGTGAATCGTTGATGTTTTGATGGGGAATTCTTTTGACGGGGAATGCGATCAATGATGGGATCGTAATAGCCTTTTCAACTGCCCCTCTTTATGTAATTTTTCTTACTCTCCTGGTTGCTGAGCTCCTTTATTTTCTTTCCTCTTACTTTCCAGCAGTCATTTAGAAATTCCTTTGTATTCTCAAACCATTTTCCCTTGAACAACCCGAATGTGAATGCGTGATTTATTGATCGACGATGTGATCGTGATAGCCTTTTCAATGGCCTCTCTTTATGTTGTTTTAGCTACTGTTCTGATTGCTGAGCTCCTTTATTTTCTTCTCTTTTGTTTTCCAACATTTATTTAGGAATTCCTTTGTATTTTCAAAGTTTTTTTTCTTGAATAGCCAGAATGTAAACACATGATTTATTGATGTCACAGTTTTCATCATTGGATGAAATATTTACTCTCTAAGGTTTTCATAAGTATTATTGTTTATTTCAAATTATTATTATGTTCATGATAGGTTAGATGACAGTTCAATGGTCAGACACGAAATATTCTTTGTTGAGTTGCCTAGTTGTCCACACAGTTTTGTGCCTCATCTGATGGGCGAGAATCCGTACCCCAAATGACAGTACACCTATGACTAAAACATTAAGCTAAGTCTTAAAACAGTTCATAAATCAACCCAAACACAAAATTTAAGTCTAAAATATCATCATAATTGGTAAAGAAAAATCAAAACCCATCACAAAACCGGGGATAGGCCTACAATAGGTAGGGTAGGTTGGTATTTCTATCCCCATCATTATTCTGGGGTATCGCATCTAGGGGTATTGTAAATCGGGGTTTGCCTGCAATATATGAGGCATCAGAAAAATGTCACTTTTGAGGCTGTATTCGTACGTTTCATGTAATTTCCACGAGTTACTGTTAGTGCAAACTGTTGCATGATGTTGCTGCGTATTATGAATCCGTTGTTTAGGATCTCATGGTTTAGGAGATTCCACTGTACCCGGGTGCATTGCTATAGGAGAGGTAATTGTGCAAAAGATGTGGAATGTAGAGTGGCACAGGGAAGGAACGTGGCTGGTGCTATGGAGGCCTTGATAAGAAGTAAAGATCTAAGTGGCAGCAGCAAGAAGCTTACATGAAGCTTTAGTGCCTACTTTACAGATGGGTGTGAGACTGTCATGTGGCACGAAAATGAGAAGTCAGAAATAAGAGCAAGGGAGATGGGACTGTTGAAAATGTGTGGAGTGCAGAAAGTGGCTATGAAAGATGGGACTTTAATGAATGTGGAGTGCAGAGTTTGGCTAGGATAAGGAGTAATGTGATTAATGAAAGAAGTGTTGTTTTGAGAGTTGTTGAATAAGGAAGTCTGGACACCTGAATTGAATGAAGAGTGTTTAGATGGTATGATCATGTGGAGAGAATGTTTGAGTAGAGTAGTGAAAGGGGTTAATCTGAGAGAGTTTGAAGGTGGGAGAAGGCATGGTTGGCCAAGAAGGTATGTAGATATGGCAAAGCAGTGTGTGAGAAAGAGAGGTACAGAAGCTGATGATGGTGGGAAACTGACAAGAGTTCGAGATGGTTGAATTGATTTTGTATGGAATGTATGACCAAGGTTTATTATCCCCTTTTGGCTCTGCTGATTATGTGAATGCAAAGTTATGTAGTGTAGACCTATCTAGTGGACCCAAAATTCAAGGGGCTTGATTGGTAAGTGAACAGGACTGTGGCCCATTCAGTTGGGCAGACTTTGCCTATTAACTGTCAGTTTTTTTCTGGCTCTCTGGATCTTACCTGACCCCACCCTAGAGGGGGAAAAATAGGTCTGGATGATGGGGATGATGTTAATATTGGTGATTAACTCCATCAGTCATTTTATATTTTATATTATTTTTCTCTCAACCTTGTTTGCCCTTTAAGTAAAGTTTTCTGACTGTATGGGTTATATATAGTGTAAATCCACAAGTTACAATGGTTCTTTTTGTGGCAGTCAATGTTATGACATTGTAAAAGTTAGGAGCTGATTCAAAATTAATCAAGTGAAGATAAAAATACAGTATGGGTGTTACCATGAATGGATGTATTAGCTGTTCAAGTGGTCAAAGATGCCACCTCACGTGGGCCAGGGATGCAAGCGCTGATGCTTAGTTTTGATCTGGCCCTGCCAAAACAACACATGAAGAGCATTGTTGCATATAAAGGGATGTATAAAGAGACAAGTGAATAATAGTGCAGATACCAGCTATGTGCAGTCTGTGTATCCTTTCTTTTTTGACACGGTCGCTGCCAAAACATGTGACAAGCAGCATCACATCACACATGATTCATGGACAATTTAACATTAAAGTTACTGGAATAAAGAGGTAGAGTAAATTGTAGAGCAGGTGCCCATATGTGCATTATGTGCCCTCTCTTTTAGAAACTACAACTCAGACCACCAATCCAGCATGTAAACAACAGTGTCGTATATCACATGTACAGTAAGACCTCACTATTACGGACTAATTGGGGCTCAGGCCAGTCCGAAATATGCGATTTTCCGATAAAAGCGACATCCGGACTTACCCCTGCTAATCTGGACTTTTTCCGATATATCAGACATTAGTCCCGATTGCATCGGTAGTTTTCACCACCATTGCAGTATTGTACTGTGTTTTATCTTCACTACATTAATCAGATGGTATAATAATACTGTACTGTGCACTGAAAAACATGTCTTTTACTTTTCTTATTGTGGTGAACATAGCTGAAGTTGTCGGGCAGTCCAGACTGCTTTCTGGCTATATCGGACTTTTTCCGATATATAGGAGTTTAGTCCGGTAGCTCCTCGAGTCCGATAAAAGCGAATTCCGGTCTACTGAAGTCCGTTATATCGAGGTTTTACTGTATTATTTATGGGCCGTATAACATTGTAAATGATTGTAATGAAGGCACTGAGTGAACAGTTGTGCTGGTACCAACCATGTGCACTATGGGTATGTTCTTTTTTGATAAAATGTTTTTATGTGTTATTGAACACTAACTAAGATGAATCCTAACTTAGTGGACAAGGACTGCTTACAAGAGGGTATGAATAAAAAATTACTGTAATTCAGTTACATAGTCCAACATTCACTAAATATATTTATAACAAGAGCCAAAATAAAAGAAGATAATGCAAGATAATTAAAAAGTACGAAAGGCAGAGATATGACCACATGCATTGGGGGTTGGACATTGGCAAAAATGGCCGGTGGGAGATGCCTGTTTGCTGCAGCCAATATTTTATATTTTTCAAAATTACCACAACATGACTACTTACATGTTGTTACTAACAATATCCTGGTGGTAAGTAAGGGCAACCATCATTCACTCACTTGATTTAGTGCTGCCTACTTCTTCTTTCATGTCTGTCATTCTTCTTCTGTGGCTGTCCTCCTCACTTTCTATTTCTCCTATGCATCCTGTCACCATTTATACCTCTTTGCTTCAGATCGCTCTACACTGAGTAAAAGCCAATGATTTCCTGTAGCTCAGGAAACCAATTACAATGCTGGGCGGTAACCATATTGGTAAGTAACGGCGTGACGTGGAGACAATTATGGCGCCCCTGTCAACTAGTTGGAGAGAGACAAATGTGACGCCCACCCAGGAACCTAATTCCTGCTTTGCTTGCCTGCTTTTGATGGGTCTGATTGATCAGACAGACTGGGGCAGTACAACAGCAAGTATAAACAGTTAAGTGGAAATTGTTTATCGTCATCATCATCATCCGGACCTCCTTTCTCACCCTAGGGCAGGGTGAGGAGTAACAACGTCCAGCCAGCCCAAATTTGCCCAATCCAATGGGCCACACTTCCATTCACTCACTATTCGAGTCCTCCGAATCCTGGCTCTGTCTGATACACCAAAAACATTCACCACGTACAGTAGCTTCACATAAACATATCTGATAGAGTCAGTCCAGATGTTGTCACATTAAAAGGGGTGCCAAATCCCTGATCAAGTGCTTCTCCTCACAATATTCATCCTGCCAGCTTGATCTCTTGTCACTCCCTTAGCCTCACCAACTTGCAAACCTCTCTTCCTCACACACTCATCCACCATGTCCCTCCACCTTTTCCTTGGCCTAACTCGCCTCATCCCTCCTTCAAATTCACTTGGATATACCATTTTTCACCACTCTTTTGTTATCCATTCTCTCAACATGACCATACCATCTAGGACACTCTCCTCGATTTTGGTGTATACAGTACAGACTTCCTCACTCCACATCTTTCACGAACCACATTATTTTGTATCCTATCCACTCTCTGTACTCCACATACATTCCTCAGCAGTCCCATCTCCACTGCTTTCACTCTTGACTTTTCATTTTCATGCCACACCATAGTCTCACATCCATATATTAAAGTTGGTTCTAACACTCCTTCCTGTAAGCCTCATGCAGCTGCAACACTCAACCCTCTATTTCTTATCAAGGCCTTCATTGCACCAGCTACTTTCCTTCCTTGTGTCACTCTACTTTCCACTTTTTTTGCACATTTTCCTCCCTTTTCTATCACTGTACCAAAGCATTTGAACTCTCTCATCAATTCCAGTCTCTTTCCATTCACTCTAACATCACACTGGGAGTCATCTTTTTTCTCAGTAACCATCACTTTACTCTTTTCTTCATTTACATTCAAGGCACGATGCTCACAGACATCAGCAAGACTCTGCACTAGTCTACCAAGTTCTTTTCTGGTATTTGTAAGTAGTACTGC
>JAGKTI010009993.1:0-29511 GCA_018397915.1 Birgus latro
TATACCTCTCTTCTAGCCCTGCGCTTGGCAGCCAAGTACTCCTCCCTGTTACCACCCTTCTTCCATTCCCGGAAAAGCCTTCTCTTTTCCTTAACTGCGGCTTCTACACCCTCATCCCACCACCAAGTTACTTTATGTCTTGGTGGGCCTCTTGTCCAACCGCATACTGCATCGGTAACTCTCAAGAGGTTGTTTTTAAGGGCTCCATACTGTTCATTAACATTTCTATCTTTGGCTTCCTGTTCAGCCACCACTCTCCTCATCTCACTATAAAAGGCATCCCTTACTGATTGGTTTCTCAGCTTCCATATTTTCCTCCTAGGTACATATGTCATCCTTCTCATCACTCGTTCCTTAAGCACCATGTCACAAATCAACAGTTTGTGCTGCTGAACACACTCCTCGCTTCCTATAACTTTAACATCCCTCACTAATCTCCTATCAACCCTCCTTACCAGAAAATAATCTATCTGGCTACTATTTCCCCCGGACTCATACGTAATCAATCTACTCACTCTTTTTCTAAAATGTGTGTTGCACACAATCATGTCCATAGCCTCCCCAAACTCGAGTATTCTTTCCCCTTCCGCATTCCTCACACCATATGCACATCCTCCATGGACTCCTTCATAACCTTGAGCTGCTTCACCCACATGACCATTTAAATCCCCTCCCAGAACCACTACCTCATCATCACCCATACCACTTACTACGCGTATTAAATCATCCCAAAATCTATCCTTCTCTGCGTCATCCAATCCTACCTGCGGAGCATATGCTGATATGACTGAAACCATAACCCGTCCGATCAAAATTTTCACTACTATTATCCTATCACTTACTCTCATGACATTCATAACATACTCCACCCATTTCTCCGCAACCAACACACCCACACCCCCATATCCGTCAGTTCCCCCCTGCCAAAACAACTTATAGTAGCAATCCTTCCCAGCAATCTTTCTGGCTGATCCACCCCTGTACCGGACTTCCTGCAGACATGCCACATCCACCCACCTCCTACTAAATGCCTCAACAACTTCCCCTGCTCTTCCTCTCAAACTTCCCACATTCCACGAACCCACCCTAAACCCCCTGGGTGATTTGCTGTCGTCAGGCTTGCTTTGGTGCTTGTTTTTGTTCACAGTCATAGTCGGTAAGATAAAGGGGGGTAAACATTTCAAAGGCCCGACCCACTGCACAGACCCAGGTCCAGGCAATGGATCTGGGACCCCTAAGCCCACCAGCTTACTAGTGGCTGTGGTAGTGGCCTCGGGGCACCCTGCCAGGACACCTGCAGGGACACCCTCCAAGCGCGGGGTAAAAATAATCTTGTTATTTTTAATGCATCAGAAACTCAGTTCTTCCACTTATCAACTCGACAAAATCTTCCTCAGGATTACCCACTAATGTTTAATAATGTCCAGCTCAGTCCTGTATCGTCCTTGAACATGCCAGGGGTTTCATTCTCTCTGGATTTGTCTTGGAAAGAACATATTGCATCTCTCGTGAAATCTGCTTCCAAGAGATTAGGTGTGCTGGGCCGACTCGGAGCTTTCTTTACCCCTGCACAGATGTTGACTTTGTACACGGGTTTTATTCGCCCGTGTATGGAGTACAACTCTCATGTGTGGGGAGGCTCCCCACATGTGGTTCTTCTCAATAGGGTGGAGTCAAAGGCTTTTTGTCTCATTAACTCTCCTTCTCTTACTGATTCCCATCAACCTATGTCTCTTCGCCGCACTGTTGCTTCATTATCTCTCTTCTATCGCTACTTCAATGGTCACTGTTCCTCTGAACTGTCTGCTTGCATCCCTCCACTTCTACGACGGGCACGTAGTACCCGTCTAACAACAAACTCTCATCGCTTTTCTGTCCAATTCTCTAATGCAAGAGTTAACCATTACCCCCAGTCCTTCATTTATGCAACTGGTCAACTCTGGAACTGTCTCCCTCTGTCCGTATTCCCTGCTTCCTATGATCTCCAATCTTTCAAACACAGTGTGTCCAGGCATCTCGAAATGAATGGATCTTGAATTTTGCTCTCTTTTGTATTGTTTTTACTTTTTCTTGGAAGGAACAGTATGCGGGCCCATGGCCCTTGGCTCCTTCTTCCTTGCATAAAAAAAAAATAAAAATAAAATAATAAAAGTAAAAGCACCTTACCAAATCAGTTCATCCTGATATTCTGTTATGTTTTTCTGATTATTTCTGGGTTGGCAAATAAACATTTCTTGTTAAATCTGTTTCCCCGTTGTTTTTAGCTGTTCTGCTGGTGTGACAACTCTTGTTGTTAGTTAACATAATGGCAGAAGGTACTGTTCTGATCTCATTGTTTAACCAAACCTGGCCTAATTTAGTTTAACTGCACCTAATAATTTAACCTAACAATCTCCAGTTTGAAAGTTGGGAAATGAAATCCACACTTGAATATGTTGAGTTTCTTCCATTGCGCTGGAAATAATCGTAGGTACAGTTGCGTTCATGAGTCCCGATAAACAGGTGTGTTTGTTGTCTATTGCAGTGCTCACTGCTTTTGGAATATGGAACTTTTGTGCTTACTGTCTGATACACTGAACATAATTTGGTCGGTTAGCAAGTGAAATAGTTCAACATCCTACCAATGGTGGACACAACAGCAGTCAAGACAACTACATGTGTATCAGGACTTACGAACGCGACTGTACAGCTTCAGGAACGTGACGATAATAACAGGGAGGAAATTTTTCAGCAAGATAAAGAAATTTACCAAACTGAAACTAGAAAAATGCAGAAACAAGCAGGATGCATATGCAAAGATTTGGTAAGGTCTTTCTGCTAGGTTAAGTGTACATTTAATGGTAAGTAAATCAGTCTAACAGTACTTTTGTTTCCGCCAGATTAATTGTGATTTCGGATTATTCAGTCACCCTTTCACACCATATAGTCCGGATAATCGGGCTATCTCTGTATTATAATACCAGACATGTATTCATTATGCAAATGCATTTTGTCGTTACCTCCGCCTAATCCATCGATATGATGACTGCACAACATTTGTGCACAACAAGCCAGTAACTGTCCTACACTCAAAGTGGCTGTAATCCTGTGCAACAGGACATCTACTTAAACCATGGTATTGTGAATGTGATGACTGTTTTTCCTCACAGTAAAACTGACTGGATGATGCACAACAGTGCATTACCATTGTATCACATTCATAATCATGAATCTGTATTGGCTACCGAGGTTCAGCCACAAAAATGTTACAGCAGTTTTGAGTCACACACTCACTAGATTCAGTTGAACCACGTTTCGAGACACCAAACATCTCACCTTCTAACATTTATGCTCAACTACCGTTGTTCACCACATTGTTTGATGAACACTAAGACCCCAACATTCATCCAATACACGTTACTGAAAATGGAATTACCAGTCACCTCAGAACATCTGTATAATCACGTCCTGCATCCTTCATAGCGAAACACAACAAAGTTTCAATACATGTGCCGACACCACCTGTCCCACCTCCCCTCCATTCCACCTTGCCTCACAGTCACCTCCTGTGAGAGAAAAAGTGGGTACCAAGGGCATTATTATTTGTTTTTCTCTCTACCTTCCACTGTACCTATGTGGCAAACACTTGCATTTGCATACAGTGTATGACTTGATACAACATTGTTTCTGTGGGTACTAGATACTGTAGCGGAGGGGAAGCTCTGCTGGGTCTGCCCATTCAGTTACTACTACTGCAATGTAAACAAACACAGTGGTGCCACATTTCATCCAATACACCACAAAAACAAAAGTGATGATATCTAGGGTTGGTGGTGGTACAATCAGAGGAGAGGGAGAGTGGCCATGTGCAGTTTGCCACAAGGGTGTGGGAATTATTCCATCTTGTGTAGTGTTTGTGATAAATGGGTGCACAAGAGATGTACAGTAGTGGTATTAGAGGTAGACTGAGAGATAATGCTGGTTTCATGTGTGCGGCATGTCGGGGAGTGCAGGTGGAGATTGTTAGACGTGAGAGGATTGAACTTGCTGGTGAGTCTCTTGAGTGTGTGGAGGAGTTTTGTTATTTGGGAGACATGTTATGTGCCGGAGGTGGGGCTGGAGTTAGCTCGGTTGCTAGGGTGAGAAGTGCTTGGAAGAAGTTCAGGGAGCTGTTGCTTCTCCTGACATTGAGGGGACTCTCCTTACGTGCTAAGGGGTCTTTGCAGCATGCGTTAAGAGTTTGATGCTGTATGGTAGTGAGCCCTGGGCAGTAAAGGAAGAGGATATTCGCAGGTTTAAACGTACAGAAATGACAGTGATTAGGTGGATGTGCAGTGCGTCCCTGCATGCAAGGCCTGTGGGGGCTGGGTTTACAATGGAAGAGTTGAGAGGTAGGATGGGAGTGGAGTGCACTGGTGTTGTGATGAGGAGTATGGTAGGCTGAGGTGGTTTGGACATGTGGAGAGGATGGGGGATGATAATTGGGTACAGAGGGTAAGAAGTGTTAATACTGGGAAAGGGGTTGGGAGGGGTAGACCGAGAAAGACATAGGATGAGGTCATTAAGTGTGACTTGAGGGTTAAGGGACTGAACAGGGAGGCTGCCAAAGATCGAGCAGCATGGAGAGCCTCCATTAGGTGACCAAGGCCGACGCATGCAAGCATGTTGGAGCCTTCAAAAACGAAACGAAATGAACACCACCCGCTGTGTTCGCTAGAAGTGGAGGTAACTGTACATGAGTGAGGGATGTGTGAGTTGGGAGTGGGGTCGTGAAGTGGCGGGGGACAGAGCGACACTGGGGCAATTTGTTTGTGGCCACCCCGTGCTGGATTGAGGCGTCTGGCAATAGATAGATAGATAGAGTTCTTATCATAGTGTTGACTTAGTACTCGTGACTGTGGATAAGTTCTAGTTGGTTTTTTGTTTTCGTCTGAAGGAACTCAGCCACTTACTACTTGAATACTAAGAAAATAACTGATACAAATAATCCATGAACATGTGAGTTTTTAATTCATTGTGTCAGTATAAAGGAATAAGCATTTGACCCCTTCTTTGAGTATGCTTTTGATTAACTTTCCTACTTTTTTTTATTTTTGTTCCCATTGTTTTCTTGACTTTACTTCACCCAACCTGTGAGGGGAAGAAGATGTAGGATGATGATGATAACAACAATAATAACCATTTCTCTCATCTTGATACTACAAATCTATCTCTTTCTCTTTCAACAGTTCAAGATCCGAAAGGAGGCAATGTGTGGTCTTGCCATGATCTACAAGAAACACCTAAACAGTCAGGATGTTCCTGCAGCCACACGACATGCTGTTACCTGGATTAAGGACAAAATCCTGCATGGTTACTACATGACCAGTATGGATGATAGGTGAGGGACTTTTTGTGTATATGTGCATCCATGTTCAGAGAATATATCATGAAATGGTTTTTGTTAGTGCATATTGTTGTTAGTGTGTGTGCGCATGCACACACCTGCTAAGTCACGAGTGATGACGTCATCAGAAGGTTCCTGTGGTATGCAACCGGGAACCTTGGCAGTTCATGTTGTGAGGCCGGTGAGTGTGGTTTCCCTAGTTTCCTACACTGGTAGCAGAGCGTAGTTAGAAAAATGGCGTCGTGTTCGACCAAGTGGCCTCCAGAACTTAAAAATGATTCTGCATATGGGAGCTGGAAAAAAGACATTGGCATTTGGTGCGAACTAACAGACCTAGCAAAAGAAAAACAAGCCTGAGCTATTCACCTGTCATTGTCTGGAAGAGCGAGGGTGGCGTCTTCGGAGATTGATGCGGATGTTCTGAAGCAGAAGGATGGTGTTCAGACCCTGCTGAAAAAATTATACGGTTTATTTCTCGTGGACGAAGGACGTCGACAGTTTGCATCTTTTTATGAGCTGTACAACTTCAGAAGAGCCAGTGATATGAACATTCGTGAGTTCGTGACAGAATTTGAGCATGTTTATTTCAAATTTACAAAGCAGGACATGGCACTGCCAAATTCTGTGATGGCTTTTATGCTCTTAGCTGCATGCAAACTTTCAGACAGTGAGCGACAACTAATGATGTCCGCGATAACTGAGGTGACATACGAAAATATGAAATCTGCCCTGAATCGTATTTTTGCTGGTGAAATTGGCAGGCAGAACAATGCATCGGTGTCCGCCCGGGAGGTGAAAGGCGAACCACATTTTGGAGTGACAAAGTTGACGATGAGGAAACGCTTTATGCTAGAGGTACTCGACGAGGACGGAGAATGTTGCGGGGTTGTGCAACACGTGATCGACGTCGGGGTAGTGGCCGATGTTCAACCGTATCTGCTAGAATTCCCCAACGCTCATCCACTGGCAGGAGGCAGAACCCACTTGGGTCTGACGGAAAGGTATCGAGGTGTTTCGTATGTGATTCTATATTTCATTGGGCACGTGACTGTCCGGATGCATACGAAAACAACGGCAATAGAGAAGAGAATTCTGAAACAGTGCATCTGTCGTTATTTATGGGCTATGTGGATGATGCCGCTAGTTGAGGTAAGTCAAAGACTCTAGTAGAAGAATCTGAGGGATGTGCTCTTCTAGACACAGGGTGTTCTACAACTGTATGTGGAGTCGAATGGATCAATAGCTATCTAAGTGAGCTCACTGATTACGAACGTGATGCAATAAGAGAAGAAGTGTCATCCTCAACGTTTACTTTTGCTGATGGTGTCACAGTTTCTTCCCTCAAACGTGTTACTCTGCCCTGCTACATTGGAAACATTCGTGCTACCATTGTGACTGATGTTGTGGACTGCAATATTCCCTTGCTGTCAAGTAGACGTTCCATGAAAAAACAAAAATGTTGATTAACCTTGGAACTGACCAGGTCAAAATTTGTGGAACTATCATTGATTTAAAGTCCTCATCTTCAGACCATTACTTACTTCCAATATCTTTATGACTAGATCATGAATTTTATGAAACAATCATGTTGGCATCTCATGGGGGTGATGTAGAAAAAACCACTTTGAAGCTTCACAGGCAATTTGGACACCCAACATCGGCAAAACTAATTAAACTGATCACAGATGCGGGAATTAAAAGTTCAAAACTGGAACGGGCTATCAAGGCTGTATCTGAAGCTTGTACAGTCTGTTGCAGATTTAAGAAAGCCAAGCCCCAACCCGTAGTCAGTTTGCCCATGGCGTCTGTGGCAAGGCCGACACATGCAAGCATGTTGGAGCCTTCAAAAACGAAACGAACGAACGTTTAAGTTTAATGAAGCCATAGCCATGGATTTAAAAGCTTGGGGAAGGCATTATTTCTTAGTCCTTATTGATTTGGCGACCTGGTATTGTAATGCGATAGTAATCGCGAATAAGTGTGTGCCCACCATTATCAAAGGAATATTTTGGAGCTGGATTGTTGTGTTTGGCGCACATAGAAAAATTCTTACAGACAATGGCTGTGAATTCAGCAGTGCGGAAATGCGAGCATTGGGAGAGGCCTTCAATATCAAGATCATGACAACGTCTAAAGAGAGTCCTTGGAGCAACGGAGCTTTGAGCGTCAAAATGCAGTCATTGGTGACATTGTTAGGAAGATAATTGCTGATAGCCAGTGTGAATTGGATGTGGCCTTGGCATGGGCAGTATCGGCAAGAAATGCTCTCACCAACTACTCAGGCTTTTCTCCTAACCAACTTGTTTTTGGTCAAAACCCTGGTCTGCCTAATGTGTACACAAATGATCCTCCAGCCTTGGAACCTTCATCACCATCGAAAATTGTGAGAGACAACTTGAACGTTCTTCATTTAGCTAGACAAGAGTTTATAAAGACCGAATCAGATGAAAGTTTGGCTAGGACTCTGTGGCACAACGTACGTTCGAGTGACCTAAACGATATCCGAAATGGAGATGAAGTCTTCTACAAAAGAAATGACAGTCATGAATGGCACGGCCCCGGAATTGTAATAGGCAGAGATGGGAAACAAATTCTGGTGAGACACAGCGGTGTATACGTGTGAGTGCACGTATGTCGTCTAGCGCGTGCGCCAGAGCAAGATACTACAGTTGAAAGTGGTGTCAGCAGTGATGAGAAGAAAAATGTTGTCCAGGAGAAGCCTAATGACGATCCTCCACAAGTGTTGAATGACTATCCACCAGATGACGAGTCGGAAGATGGTGTGGTCCCAATTGATGAGCCTCCCACAGTTCCTGTTCCGATTAATCAGCTTCCCAAAGTTTCTGGTCAACGTATAAAGGGAATACATTCAGAAAGTGGAGAGTTGGTGTCTGGAAGGGTTATGAGTCGGGCAGGTAAAGCTACTGGAGAGTACAAACACTGCTACAATTTGAAGAGGCACTCTGACGGCAGCATTGATTGGATAGATTTGGAGAAAGATCTTAGCGAATGGGAAGTGCTTGATGGTGACGCAGAAATGCTCTTTTCAACTCTGAGGCCGTATTATGCGCTAAGGAAAATGAAATTACAAATTGGCAGAATAATGATGTGTATGAGGAAGTAGATGATGTTGGGCAAGGTGCCATAACAGTTCGATGGGTTGTGACAGAAATATTGAAAAATGGAAAGCCTATTGTTAAGGGCCGCTTAGTCGCCAGAGGATTTGAGGAAGAGACAGTGGATCTCCGAAAAGACTCACCTACTTGTTCAAAGGAAGCAGTGCGTTTGGCACTTTCTTTGGCCTCCACCAACCAGTGGGATTCCCACACTATGGACGTGAAAGCTGCCTACTTGCAAGGTAACGACATTGAGAGAGTTGTTCATTTACGTCCTCCGCCTGAATATGCAAATGGTAAGTTGTGGAGACTAAAGAAAACTGTTTACGGCCTTTGTGATGCTGCTAGGCATTGGTATCTGCGCGTAAAAGATCAGTTGTTGAGTTTTGGTGCTAAAGTGTCATCACTGGATTCAGCGCTGTTCTCTTAGAGCAATGGTGGCAAAGTCGAAGGCATTGTATGCATCTACGTCGACGACTTCCTTTGGGCTGGTACACATGAGTTCAAACAGCAGGTGATAAATCGTTTGAGTCAAATATTCCTCATCGGCAGTTCAGAATCAAAAGCCTTCAAATACGTTGGTCTCAGTGTCATCTCCAACATCGATGGCAGCATAACGCTTGACCAATTCCAGTATGCTTCATCTTTGAAACCAGTCATGCTGAGTAAACATCGTGCAACAGTGAAATCATGGGAGCTGTCCGAGTCTGAGAATATGGAGTACCGAGCATTAATTGGGCAGCTCAATTGGATTGCCACACACACTCGGCCAGATATTGCCTTTGATGTGTGTGAGTTGAGTGTGAATAGCAACCGAGCTACCATAGCAGATTTGCTTAGACTCAGTAAGGTGATCTCAAGGGTGAAGACTGACAACATGAAGCTATACATTCCAAGAATGGGGCCGATCGAGGACTGTCATATAGAGTGCTTTTCAGATGCCTCATTTGCCAACCTTGTAGACAGTGGATCTGAGGGAAGTTTTGTGATCTTCCTACGAGATGCTAGTGAGGCAAGATGTCCTATATTCTGGCAGACAAGAAAGATAAGGAGGGTCGTCAAATCCTCCTTATCTGCTGAGGCGTTGGCACTGCTTGAATGTGCTGAAACTGCTGTATATCTCTCCAACATATTGCGTGAGGTTTCTGGATGTGGAAAGATCAAAATAAAGTGTTTCGTCGACAACAAGAGTCTGGTGGACGCCCTTTACTCCTCTAGGAGTGTAGAAGACAGGAGATTGCACATTGATATTGCTGTGTTGCGGGACATGTTGGAGCGTGGGGAGATTGATGAGGTATCCTGGGTGGATACATCACAACAACTGGCTGATTGTCTCACCAAGAAAGGTGCCTCGACCGAGCGGCTGCGTGCAGCAGTCAGCCGAGACTAGAAAGTTTATAATACTTCAAGAGACATCACATATCTGTATGTGGCCACAGACTGGGTCTTGATAGTAATTAAACAAAAGTGTATGTATTGGATACATAGTGTGTATCAGACGCAAATAGACCATCCAGCTTCGTCCTTGGAATCTTCTGTCAAATTAAGAAAAGAGGACGAGAGTGTTAGTGCATATTGTTGTTAGTGTGTATGCGCACGCACACACCTGCTAAGTCACGAGTGATGACGTCATCGGAAGGTTCCTGTGGTATGCAACTGGGAACCTTTGCAGTTCACATTGTGAGGCCGGTGAGTGTGGTTTTCCTAGTTTCCTACAGTTTTTAGCATAAAATTCAGTAAGGATTTTACCTGGTATTTATTGATGGAAGGTATAGACTACAGTGCTTCCTCCAATTTTGCGAGAATATGGTTGACAAAAACCCTCGCAAAATCAAAATTCGCAAAAGTCAAACAATTAAATATATGAAATAAAGGCAAATTGGTCGACATCACCCCAATGTAAGCACGTTTTCCCACTCTTTCTCTCGACTCTACCTCTTAATTTTACGATGATAAATGAAACAAACACGAACTGATGTACTGTACAGTGATATTAATGAGAAAACATCATAGGTAAGAAACATTTGAAAAAAAAAATGCATTTACACTGATGTGAAGATTGGCTTGGTGTACGGGACTGGTGGCGGGGCGAGGCTTGGCTACTGTCGCCCCACGGGACCTAAGTCATCACTATCACTGTTGGCAGATATTTCCACATCTTGCTGTGTTTTTTCTGCCTCTCTCATGACCCTCTAAGTCAGAATTGTCACTGGGGTCATCAGAATGAAAAAGGTTAGGGATGCTAGGATTGCTGGCTGCTTGGGGAGGGGTGACAGGACGGCTGGTCGATGGGGCAGGGTCTCTTGGGGTTCTCATTAATTTTGTGATTAGAGACTGCTTCCTCTTGTTAACCCCATCTCTGTGTAGGTCAGCATAAAAACGAAGGGCCCTGTCAACACCGTGGCATGCTTGCTGAGCCCTAAATTGTCACATTCGTTGTTCACGATGGTTTTTTTCAGCTGGTCAATGACGGCAAGAATATTGGCCAGGTTATGCATCGTTAATTCTCGGCTGCTTCACTTTTATGCTGACCTCCACAGAGATGGGGTTAACAAGACGAAGCAGTCTCTAATCACAAAATTAATGAGAACCCCAAGAGACCCTCCCCCATCGACCAGCCGTCCTGCCACCCCTCCCCAAGCAGCCAGCGATCCTAGCATCCCTAACCTTTTTCATTCTGATGACCCCAGTGACGATTCTGACTTAAAGGGATTCATGAGAGAGGCAGAAAAAACACAGCAAGATGTGGAAATATTTGCCGACGGTGACAGTGATGACTTGGCCCCACGGGGACACATTAGCCAAGCCTTGCCCCGCCACCAGTCCCGTAAACCACGCCAGTCTTCACATCAGTGTAAATGCATTGTTTTTTTAAATGTTTCTTACCTATGATGTTTTCGTATTAATATTACTGTACAGTACATCAGTTCATGTTTGTTTCGTTTATCATCGTAAAATTATGAGGTAGAGTCGAGAGAAAGAGTGGGAAAAAGTGCTTACCTTGGGGTGAAGCCGACCAATTTGTAGTCAGCTGGCATAGCCACCCATTCGATGCCTTGAAAGGTTTTGTTGGAGGATTAATGGCTTTTTTTAGGCACGTGTGATAGAATATCTTTGCCTGCTCCCTTATATGGCGCCCATCTAATGCAACCCCTTCCTTTTCCTTTCTTTGAATGTAGTGAGCAGTATATCTTTCCATTTTTATTAGCACTTCTTTGTTGTCCACCAGCATTCTATCATCAAATTGAGCACCTCCTTTTGCCTTCTGCCTTGCCATGGAAGGTTCATAGCTTAACAGAAGTGATACTGGCACCTCTAGTCGTAAAGGAATGAAGCTAAAAAAAAAAAAATGTGTGCGTGTGACAGTGTAGTGATCATGATTAAAGTTCAGTACTATTATTACTGAAAGTGTTACATTGCAATCTATTACAGTGATTACATTTAAGTTTAGTTCTTAATATAGAGTGAAATAAATACTGGGTACTGTTTAGAATTTATGTTAAAGTATGAACTAACCACCTCCACCAACTCCGTCTCCAAAACAAAACAAACTGCCGAACTTCGAAGAATCTACTGCTTCTAACGAACGGTGTTACATTGCAGTCTATTACAGTGATTACATTTAAGTTTAGTTCTTAATATAGAGTGAAATAAATACTGGGTACCGTTTAGAATTTACGTTACAGTATGAACTCAACGACCTCCACCACCTCCGTCTCCAAAACAAAACAAACTGCCGACGATCTTCTGCCTCTGACGAAAGGCAAATTATGTGCACTGAATTCTTTCTTTTTTGTCTTTCTTTATTAATTTATACACTGTATAGGCTCCTTTACTTTCGTGTTAAGAAGACAAGTAATAAGTATTGTTATTGCAATTTGGGGGGGTGAAAATCCATCTCCAACACACGTTACCAACAGTCGGTACTGCCTCTGTGAATGATTTTCTACCAATTAACCACTTCAGTACTGTGACGTCTATTTCTACTTTATTTATGCTTCCTCCAGCCGATTTTATGGCACTCAGGACTGGACTCACATACTGAAGGGGCTAACGAAGGCTGTACCAACCCCGTGCACTTCCACAGATCCAACCTACACTGACTAAAATTGTCTGGTGGCAGCAAGAACAAAATGAAAATACACCCAGCACTGAAGGGGTTAAATGTATATTAAATGCACTATATTGTTTTTTGTCATAACTAATTTATTTATATATGCTTCTTTAATTTAGTGTTGAAAGGACAAGTAATAGGTATTGTCTTAGCAATTTTGGGGGGTGATAATTTGGTAATTTAGCAATTTTGGGGGGTGAAAATTCGGTAAGCCAGAAAATTCGATAATTCGAACCAGGGTAGAGCCCCATATAGTTCGGCTTATCAAGGGTTTACTGTACCTCGCAAAATTGGTGAATCGCAAAGTTAAAGTTCGCAAAGTTGTAGGATGTACTGTATGGTGGGAGGCACCATTCCTCGCTGAGGGTAATTGTTTCTAAAAACGGTTGTTATAATTGCCTTTTTTTTCCCCAAAAACTGCTTTCAGCGTAATTGTCTACACTTCAGAATTAGCCATGAGATTTTCAACTGTAACTTTCCAAAAGTGGTTTGGCCATGTGGAGAGGATGGAGAGCTAGATACTAATGAGGAGAGTGTATGTGGGGGAGGGGGGAGGAAGGGGAGTCCGAGGATGACATGGAGGGATGGGGTGGGGAGGTATATGAGAGAGGGGGGTGTGAGCTGGGAGAGGGCAGTGAAATGGCAGGGGACAGGGTGACATGGAGGCAGTTTGTTTGAGGTCACCATTTACAGGTTTAAAATGTCTGGCAATAGATAGATAGATTTTCCAAAAGACTTTGCCCACAATTCTGACAAAGCTGACATTTCCAGTCTCACTAATGTAACTCTGATAGCAGAGAAATATCCATTAAGATGCCTGTGTTTCAGATTACTGGTGGAACGTTTGCTAAACACGTGCTTGGTGCCATATCAGCTGTCACCAGAGGACCGCATGAAGAAACTTTTCTACCTCTTTGCTACCATCGATGAAAATGCCACCAAGGCCTTTATTGAACTACAAAAGCATCAGCTGGCAGTGAGAAAGAGTGTGGCGGAACTAGTGGAGATACACAGGAGACCACAGGATGAGGAGAGGGACCGTGAGATATCCTACCGACTTACACACCTCACTAAGTTCCTGCCAGACCCTCTCAAGGTGCAGGAGTTTCTGAGGAAGTTTTCGCAGCACCTTCACACAGACAGCCAGTTGCTGACTCTGATGGAGACAGTAGTCAGTCCAGATGTCTCATGCAAGGACAGCGTCGATGCTGTGGTGAGTACATGGGTGGTCTCCATTATTGTCCGTGTGTTTTCACTTATTAGAATTGGGCTGCTCTCACAGTTTGAATATTAAAGATCATGATATGTGAGCCTTAATTTTAAAGTAAGAATGATAATAATGCTAGTCAAATTGTCTCTGCAGTCTGACTACAGTTGGCCATCAGCCAAGCTCAGAGGGGTTAGAGTTGTTTGTCAGGCTTGAAGGAACACGCTACATTACCTGCTGTGGAGTTATCTGTGATTGATGTTTGGCTTCTTGATGCAAGAAATTACAGCTTGTTTAATATAATTTTTGTGATGAGGTGGTTCTTTCAAGATTTATGAGCTAGACTTAAGAGTACATTGTACAAGAATAGGTGAGAATTAGTGCTGGGGTGATGGTGAGTGGCTGACTGAATTCCATTATAATTCCTGATTGCACAATGCTATCACAGACTCAGATCCTAAAGAAGCTTGGCCAGCCTGTGATGACCAACTTGTACTACAACACCATAAAGATGCTGCTGGAGCGAGTGTCCTCTGTCATGGTGGACCGAGCTGCTCTGGAGGCACTTGTATCATTGGTGGAGGCATCACTCAATGCAGACTCTGAGATACTTGCATCCCTTAATTTGACGTCAGACATCGCTACAGAAAAGGGGCTCAAACTGCTATTTGTGAGTTATTTTGTTGCTTGGAAGAGAGAGAGGAGAGTAGGTGTTGGTGTTGGAGAAGATAAATAGAGGAGTTGAGTCCCTCCATTATCCGACATAATAGAGCCAAAGGCATGTCCGGATATTGGTCATGTCCAGATATTGGCCCTGAAGCTCCAGCACTGGTCATTCATGACCCTAACCTAACCTAACCTAACCTAAATCAAAAAACCACCTACCTACCTCCCTACCGGACTTGCACAGCACTTATTTAAGTCCCCTTTCACATAAATAATGCACACAAAGCATGAATTAACTGAATTTTAACCAAAAAATGATGATTTAGAGGTGAGTAAGGCATAGGTGCTCACAACTTGCCAGCAAGTGTAAGTAAGTATCAGACATGGAAATCACAATGAAAATCACCCTTTCTCACACCATATGCATTAAATAATGGACACAAAGCATGAATTCATTGAATTTTAACCCAAAAATGATGATTTTGAGGTAAGTAAGGCATAAATGTTCATGAGTTGGCAGCTTAGTGTAAATAAGTATCGGACATGGCAATCACTATGAAAATCATCATTTCTCACATCTTATGCACAAAAATATGGGATACAAAGCATCAAATAAATAAACTGTTACCAGAAAAAGAGTTAGGTATGGCAAAGGTGTTCACTGTTCACCAACAGCACCAGTCATTCTTGACCCTAACCTAACCTAACCTAAATCAGAAAACCACCTACCTACCTCCCTCCTGGACATGCATGGCACTTAATTAAGACCCCATTCACATAAATAATTGGCACAAAGCATGAATTAATCGAATTTTAACCCAAAAATGATGAATTTGAGGTGAATAAGGCAGGGGTGTTCACGAGTTGGTAGGTTAGTGTAAGTATTGGACGTAGCTATCACTATGAAAATCATCATTTCTCATATCTTATGCACTAAAATATGGGACACAAAGCATCAAATAAATAAATTGTTGCCAGAAAAAGAGTTAGGTATGGCAAAGGTGTTCACTGTTCACCAACAGCACCGGTCATTCTTGACCCTAACCTAACCAAACCAAAATCAGAAAACCACCTACCTACCTCCCTCCTGGACATGCATGGCACTTAACTAAGACCCCATTCACATAAATAATTGGCACAAAGCATGAATTAATTGGATTTTAACCCAAAAATGATGATTTTGAGGTGAGTGAAGCAGACATGATTATTACTGAGAAAATCATCTTTTCAGAGCCTATGCACTCAAATATGGGACACAAAGCATTAAGTAAATAAAATGTAACCAGAAAAATTATAATTTAGAGGTGTGTGGGGCAAAAATGTTCACCAGTTGACTAGATAGTGAACGTATGTAAGAGACATGGTAATCACTGAGAAAATCACCTCTTTCACAGCCTGTGCACTCAAATATGGGACACTAAGCATGAAGTAAATAAAATGTAACCAGAGAATGAGGATTTAGAAGTGATTATGGAAAATATTTAGCAGTTGACAATGTTTACTTACAGTCCATGATTGTTGTTTACCCTCATCTCTAAGGTTTTTACAGTGGTCATAATTGCTCTTGAAGCATGTCCAGTAATCCAGTGTTTAACTACACTTAATCCTTAGCACTGTGACTTTTGATTATTTAAACAAGAACGAAAATACCACAAACGAGCGGACAGCCATCCAATGTTCACGGGAGTTGAGACAGAACTAGTAGGAGGGAGACTGAGCTGGAAGGGAGCTAGTCGGCGCGGGCGGGAAATTCAAACTGACGCGGTCAGAAAAAAAATGGGATTTTTTTTTTCTTTGCAATTTGGGGGTTTAGGCCATCAGCCCACGATGTCCGAATAGTGGGGGTGTCTGGATAGTGGACGTCCGGATAGTAGAGGGATTACTGATTTCACAAATTAATTCACATAGTTTTTGACTGACAGAATTTTATTTTGAGTGCAGGGTGGGTTACTAGTGAATTGGGTGATCATAACTGTAGGTAAGGAAGAACCAATGATATGAAGTGAGATATGTTAGAATTTAGGAAAATGAACCTCTATATTGTGCTTTTATGTTTGGTGGTAGGTAGTGGCGACCATCATCCATTCAGATGATGTAGTGCTGCCTACTTCTTCCTTAGCCCTTATCATTCTTTTTCTGTGCCTGCCCTCCTCTCTTCCTATTTCTCCCATCTTTCCTGTCACTTCTTATTGCTTTTCTTTACAGGCGGCTTTACTTTAAGTGACAAGCCAAATAGTTTCCTGTAAGCCAAGAAACCATTTACAACGCTGGGTGGTAACCATATAACCAAACCATACGTGCTTCCTATGTGTCAACAAGTGGTTTGGTGGAGGCTTAGTGCCCCTCCCTGTAAAACAAATAACTCAAAGTCAAATGGCCGCCCCTTATGGGATTATGTCGTCTGGCAATACAGGGTGATTCACGAGTTTCTCCGGAAACTCTGGGAAGTGCATGCTTATGTAATTCTAAGCATAAAATACTCTATATGTATAGGTGTTTAATGTCATGGTTTACAAGTGGGGAAATGTTCAAATCTGACAGATGTGAATGGGAGGCGGCCAGGCTGGTGGCAGTCTTGCTGTGTTGCCAAGTTACTCAATTTTCTTTTAAATTTTACACGTTGTTCTCATTCTGAATGAAGTTATTCTTTCATTAGTCGTCAGGTAAGTAATTGTTCTACATAGAAAAGTATGTCACTTTAAAGTAACAAATAAATCTACTATTGAAGGTGTAAACATGGCAAAGATGCCATACTAATGATAGAGCTCAGTTCCCGCCAAGTGCTAGCGAGTGTGGTAGGCCTATTTATTCCAGGTACAGTTTCACCCACATTTTGCTACAGTGCCATTCACTTTTACAAACGTGGAGTATGTAGATATGATTTTTATATATGGGTTCTGCAATAGCAATGCTGAAGCATCAGCAAGAGAATACAGACGGAAGTATCCAAACAGGAGCCCAGATGCAAAAGTGTTTTACCACATCTACATGGAGAGGCAAGTTGAAGTACGACGCATAGTAGGAATGGTACACCGCAGCCCTAGCATCAGTACAGGAAGAATTTCATCCCGACTTAGTGTTCAACAAGCGAAGGTATAGAGGACATTAAAGTGGGAAGGTCTGTACCCATATCACATACAACAAGGTTAGCATCTACAACCCGGGGATTTTGCTCAACGACTTGATTGCTGTACTTGGCTAGCAGATCATCCTCAGCTGTGCAAGTACATTTTATACATTGATGAAGCCATATTTACCTGCAGTGGATTACATAATACTCATAATCGACATTGGTGTCAAAAGAAAATCCCAAGAAAACAGTTGAACAGAACTTTCAACTCCGATTTTCAGTTGATGTGTGGGGCAGTATGATTGACAACCAGCTGATTGGACCTCATATCCTTGAAGGGAGGCTTACAGGAGATGTCTATGTTAATTTTCTCAGAGATGAACTTCCTTTGTTACTTAAAGATGTGCCTCTGAAGACACGGCGACGTATCATTTTTCAACATGTAGGGGCATCTCACACTCATATGTCAGATTTGAATATTTCCCCACTTGTAAACCATTACATTAAACACCTATACTTATAGAGTATTTTATGCTTAGAATTCCCTAAGCTTGCATTTCCCAGAGTTTCCGGAGAAACTCGTGAATCACCCTGTATATAGATGTTTGGCATAGTCTTCATGGTAGGTGATATGTAGAGGTGTATGGTATGTAGGAGGACTGCTGGGCCTAGATAGCAGGCTGTGAAGCCTGTGGGGGGGGGGGAAATGGGGGCACTCATCTTCCACTCACTCAGTGTAGTGCTGCTTTGGTTGTCTGCCCTTTCCCCTCCCATCCTTCCTCTTTTGTCTTCCTTTCCTTCATTCTTTCCTTTTTCTTCTGCCTACGGGTGACTTTGTACTCCTTCCTCTCTCCTTCTTTCCTTCATTCTTTCCTCTTCCTTCTGCCTATAGGTGGCTCTACATTGAGTGACAAGTCAAATAGTGTCCTGTACACCAGGAAACCATTTACTATGCTGGGCGTTAACCATATAACCAGATTATGGCACCTGGTGGTTTAGTGGGTAATTAAGGTGCTCTAGTTGCATTGAGCTAGTGTAGGTTATGTCCAAGGGATGGATGGGGTTTACTGTTCACATAATGCCACTCAAGGATGAGTGAGGCTGGTCACTCTCATCTTAAATGTCAGGACCAACTTGCCTAGCCCCGAATTCTTGTGCTCCTTATGGGTGATATAGGATTGGATGATGGATGGATTAGTCTGTCTTCATTACTGACTTTCTCATTTATGGAAGTAGAGCTAAATATGAGAGCACTATGTTCAGAGAGTAATGAATGGCAATTTTGCAGATTCTGTCCTTTGTGTACCCTGCACACTTCCTTCATCCAGACCTGTTGCGTCGCCTCATCTCCCTCCTCACCGTTCCATCCACCACCGCAGCATCCGTCTCTCCCCCGGTCCTCTCCGTCCTGACATACGTTGGAAAATACAAGCCTGTTGGTAAGCCCATTGGTAGGTTTGCCTTTCAGTGGTACTTTACAGTAACCCTTTGGAACTGGTTCAGGGCGAGAAATTACTCAAGATTGTGACACTGGAAAGCTACGGTGTGATGAAAAGACTTGCATATTTTGGCATGATGGATGGTTTGTAAATATAATGTAATTTAAGTTAACCCTTTGGTGCTAGAGAGGGATGACTTCATGTGGTGGCATCATTATAACTGGATGGCATTGTAGCCTGTACATACATCCCTCAACCCACTCCCTGTCCCTTGAATTGAGGATGAGGACTACACAACACCTTCATCCTGGACTCCACTAGGTTCCTGTCCAGATGAGCATAAGGCAACAATAAGAGCAGCAGCAGTGTAATTATTGAAGAGAGAAACCTGTACCTTACCCAGGAAAAATCATCTAATATATTACCATTATGCTAGAAATCGAACCTGGGACTCTCAGGTGAGAGCCAGGCAGCAATCCACTACACCACGACCCGGTAAAAGTTATCTCACATTGTCACGATCTTGTAACCAATGTACCTCCGCCCCCACTGTGGGCCTGAAGAGGATGAGATAACCCTCTGGCGGTGGCTTATTCGGTAGAAAGGTGGCCTGCAGTCCTAACGGACCCAGGTTCAAATCCCTGCTGGGGCAGGGAACAGTTTGAGGATTTGAATTTCATTAAATCAGGCTTTACTGATCTACCAGAAGACCCGCCGACATGTCTTAAAAATACCCCCGCTAATACCATTACACCAGTCCTGTATGAGACAGCCCTAGCGTGTATTCAATATAGACGGTGAGTGTTAGTGCCGAAGTGATGACATGTAGAGGTGTATGGTATGGAGGAGGACTCCTGGGCCTTGATAGCGGGCTGTGAAGCCTATGCCCAGAGTCGGACACACACACACACACCGCTCGCTGGCGCAGTGGTAGCGTTCTTGCTTGCCATCTGGTAGACGGGAGTTCGCGCCTCGCTCAAGTTGCGAAAAGTTTCACTGACGAAGTGGGTGGTTACTGTCCCCCTTGAGCAAGGGGATTGGTGTGTGCATGTGTGAAGGTCACAGGCTTGCCCATAGATCGGACTATATGAGCTCTCAGCTCCCTTCCGGGAGGGTAAAAGCTGACAATCACTACCATCAAGTGATCCTGGCCGACCCGGTGAGTTACACACACACACACATACACACACACATACACACACACACACACACACACACACACACACACAAAATCTATCCCAAGCACTTACAGCAAGTCAGAATGAAGAGAGAAACCTGTACTTTACACAGGAAAAATCATCCAATATATTACCATTATGCTGGGAATCAAACCTGGGTTCGATTCCCAGCATAATGGTAATATACTGAAGTGTAATTTTTGTTGTATATATGGATAGGCCCATGAGTTAGAGCCAGGATTTGGGAGGCTTGTTTGGTGAGTGAATGAGTGTTGCAGTTCAAGTTTCCGTACTTTGTTTTAGATGTCAGTCAGTTTCAGAACCACTTTGTTATTTCATGTTTGTCACTAATTATAACTTTTCAATTTCAGGAGAGCTGTATCCTGACTTAGCATCTGTTCTAATTCCAATCTGCCAGCGATTTGCCGAATCTGGAACTCCCAAACAAGCCAAACACGCAGTTCGGTGCCTCCACACAAACTGCACCTCGGACTCAGACGATGTGTTTGAAAGAATACTAGAGGTATGTCAGCGAGTCACGGGCTGAGGTACACAAGCAGACATAGTTAGTACCCTGTGTAACCATTATTTGTTTGTACAGAAAGGACAAAAAAAGGAGAGTAGAATCTTGTTGTGTCTCTTGTTCTTCTTCCAGAATATAAGTTTTAGGGGTAATTTTATCGTAAGTTATGTTTTCTGTGAGATCTACAAGAAGAACAGGGTGAAAAAAAATCTTCCCTTGTATCTAGTTGTGCAAAAACAAAGAAAAGTAATGATATAGAGTGTTTTACACTTCAGTCATGGTCATTAAAAAGTTTTAGCACTTAAGTAAATTTTTGAAAAAGTTAGAACATATATAGTTCTATCTATCTATCTATTTCCAGATGCCTCAATCCCGCACGGGGTGGCCACAAATAAATCGCCTCCATGTCACTCTGTCCCCTGCCATTTCACTACCACGCTTCCAGCTCACACCCCCCTCTCTCATATGCCTCTCCACCTCTTCATAGGAGTAGACTGTAGCACCAGTCGAGCAGGGCAGTACTCCCAAGGTGGATGGAAAGCTGATGACAAGGAGAGCTGGAGCTCCCATTTCATCAGCCTTCAGGACTTGTTCCTGACCATCCCCCTTTGCTGAACTTTTTCAGTGTCTCAGTAACACAGAGAGTAGGCCAACATGCTCTCCAATACAAGTTTCTCTAACTGTCAACACCAAACTACATGCACGCTACACACTACACTTCCTTTTCAAAATTTGTTAAAATGGCGACTGTAAATCATGCCTCGGAGTCCTGGGGGGGGGACCATAAATGCCCCCACCATCCGCCCCTCTCCCGGTGACGACTCACGGAGCTGCCTGGAACCACTGTCTGACTCACTCCTTCTTCATTTCTGCAACATTTGTGGCCTTTCTTCTAACTTTCGCTCTGTTGACCACCACCTCTTCTCCTCTAAACCTCACCTTCCCTTTCTCTCTGAGTCTCAGCTGTCTGAGACAACTGACAGCAAACCCTTTTCTGTATCCTCTTACTTTCTCTATTCTTATTTCAAAGCCAAAGTTGGCTGTTGTGTATATGTACGCAACGATCTATCTTGCTCTCGTGTTTCTGAACTTGATTCTTCTGAATTCTCTACTCTCTGGCTTCGGCTTTCCTGTCATTCTCTGACTAAATATATCTGTGCTGTTTACTTATCTCCTAATTCTACTGACTATAAAAAATTCTTTGACTCTTTTACTTCTACGATGGAACACATTCTGTCCATTTCTCCTTTCTCTGAAATCTCCATTTTAGGAGATTTCAATGTTCACCACCACCTTTGGGTCTCCTCTCCTTTCACTGTTCCACCTGGTGAACAAGCCTACATCTTTTTTATCCTTAATGACCTAGAGCAGATTGTACAGCACCCTACCCATGTCCCTGACCGCCTTGGAGAGAGTTCCAACATACTTGACCTTTTCCTAACAACTAATCCTTCTGCTTACACTGTTAATCTTTTCTCTCTGTTGGGCTCCTCCGATCATAACCTTATTACCTTAACGTGTCCTATCACTCCGGTACAGCCTGTGGACCCTCCAAAGAAATGCCGCCTGTGGCACTTTGGAGCTGCAGATTGGGAGGCCCTCAGCCAGTACTTCTTTGATTTTCCTTGGAATGATTATTGCTTCCATGGCCAGGAGCCGTCTGAGTGTGCCTTGTGCATTACGGAGGTTATTCTCTCGGGCATGGAAGCATACATTCCTTTCTTATATCCTCTGACTAATGCAAGAAAGCCTTGGTTTAATCACGCTTGTTCTAATGCTGTCGCAACAAGGAGAGGGCCTTTAAAAGGTACCAGAGCCAATCCACCCCTGAATCACATCTTTTTTATATTTCTGCCCGGAATCGTGCTAAGTCTGTTCTTTGCTCTGCTAAAAATAATTTCGTCCGTGCTAAATGTTCCCAACTCTCCAACTCGAATTCTTCTCGCTCCTTTTGGCACCTTGCCAAAAACCTTTCTAACAACTTTACCTCATCATCCTTCCCTCCTCTTTTCTACTATGATGGCTCTGTAACTATTTCTTCTACTGATAAGGCAGATCTCTTCGCTCAGACTTTCTCCTCCAATTCTACCTTAGACGATTCCGGTGCTGTTCCTCCATCACTTCCCCCCTCAGACTTCCTCATGACTGGCATTAAAATTTCTACAGCTGATGTATTTATAGCCATCACTGGCCTCAATATTAACAAGCCATATGGGCCTGATGAAGTCCCTCCTGTTTTCCTCAAAAACTGTGCTTCTGTGCTTACACCCTGCCTAGGTAAACTCTTTCGCCTTTGTCTCTCAACTTGTATCTTTCCTTCTTGCTGGAAGTTTGCTCTCATTCATCCATTCTCAAAGAAGGGTGACCATTCCTAACCCTCTAACTATTGTCCAGTTGCTTTAACATCCTGTGTCTCAAAAGTTTTTGAATCAGTTCTTAACAGAAAAATTTTAAAGCATCTTTCCTGTCACAACCTTCTTTCTAATCGTCAGTATGGGTTCCGTCAGGGACGCTCCACTGGCGATCTTCTCACCTACCTTTCAGACTCCTGGTCATCCTCCTTTCGGGACTTTGGCGAAAGCTTTGCCATTGCACTTGACATCTCAAAGGCTTTCGATCGAGTCTGGCATAAATCTTTGATTTCCAAACTGCCCTCTTACGGTTTCTATCCTTCTATCTGTGCCTTCATCTCTAGCTTCCTTTCTGGTCGTTCTATAGCTGCTGTTGTAGACGGCCATCGTTCTTCTCCTAGACCTATCAACAGTGGTGTTCCTCAGGGCTCTGTCCTATCACCAACTCTCTTTCTTTTATTCATCAATGACCTTCTAAGCTGTACATCTAACCCTATCCACTCATATGCTGATGATTCCACCCTTCACCTTTCCATTCGATTTCCGCAACGTCCATCTCAGCAGTTACTTCAGCAAACAAGGGATGAGGCTATGGCACACCTAATGTCTGACTTGGCTCATATCTCTGATTGGGGTAAAAATAATCTTGTTATTTTTAATGCATCAAAANGTATTTTCTGCCATCACTGGCCTCAATATTAACAAGGCATATGGGCCTGATGGAGTCCCTCCTGTTGTCCTCAAAAACTGTGCTTCTGTGCTTACACCCTGCCTAGGTAAACTCTTTCGCCTTTGTCTCTCAACTTGTACCTTTCCTTCTTGCTGGAAGTTTGCTCTCATTCATCCATTCCCAAAGAAGGGTGACCATTCCTAACCCTCTAACTATTGTCCAGTTGCTTTAACATCCTGTGTCTCAAAAGTTTTTGAATCAGTTCTTAACAGAAAAATTTTAAAGCATCTTTCCTGTCACAACCTTCTTTCTAATCGTCAGTATGGGTTCCGTCAGGGACGCTCCACTGGCGATCTTCTCACCTACCTTTCAGACTCCTGGTCATCCTCCTTTCGGGACTTTGGCGAAAGCTTTGCCATTGCACTTGACATCTCAAAGGCTTTCGATTGAGTCTGGCATAAATCTTTGATTTCCAAACTGCCCTCCTACGGTTTCTATCCTTCTATCTGTGCCTTCATCTCTAGCTTCCTTTCTGGTCGTTCTATAGCTGCTGTTGTAGACGGCCATCGTTCTTCTCCTAGACCTATCAACAGTGGTGTTCCTCAGGGATCTGTCCTATCACCAACTCTCTTCCTTTTATTTATCAATGACCTTCTAAGCTGTACATCTAACCCTATCCACTCATATGCTGATGATTCCACCCTTCACCTTTCCATTCGATTTCCGCAACGTCCATCGCAGCAGTTACTTCTGCAAACAAGGGATGAGGCTATGGCACACCTAATGTCTGACTTGGCTCGTATCTCTGATTGGGGTAAAAATAATCTTGTTATTTTTAATGCATCAAAAACTCAGTTCTTACACTTATCTACCCGACAAAATCTTCCTCAGGATTACCCACTAATGTTTAATAATGTCCAGCTCAGTCCTGCATCATCCTTGAACATGCTTGGGGTTTCATTCTCTCGGGATTTGTCTTGGAAAGAACGTATTACAGCGGGGCCGCTTGGGTAGCGTTTTTGGGGGGTAGCAAATCCACGGGTAGCGACAGGAAAGAAACTATCTCATAGCGATTAATGCTGCACAGTTAGCGAATATCTGCTAGGCATTTACCACGTAGGAAGCAGGTGGGCAGAGTTGCCAGGGTCGGAACCTGATTCAAAAGCAATACTGGGCGAATATCATCTGATCTGATCTTAATGCTGATGGTGTATGCAAGCCGACCTTCATTTGTAGCGGGCGATGGGCTGAGTTGCTAAAATCGGGCCCTGGTTACACTGACTGTGAGTGCGAGTCTATCTTCATGCTGATGGTGCACAGTTAGTGAAAATCCGCTAGGCATTTAACATGTAGCTAGCAGGTGGGCAGAGTTGCCAGGGTCAGAACCTGATTCAAAAGGAATACTGGGCGAATATCATCTGATCTGTTCTGTGTGCTGATGGTACATGGGAGCCGATCTTCATTTGTAGCGGGTGGATGGGCAGCGATGCCAAGGTCGGACCCTGGTAACACAGACAGTGAGTGCAAGTCTATCCTCAGTCAGTTCATTGAGCCATTGCATATCCATGAGCCGTGTGTTCATTCAACCCTCAGTCTCTCCATTGTTAAAGTGTTTTGTGACCTTCCATTTATTGTCTGGGGACTGAGTGCTTTATCATGGCTTCAACTTTGGTGGCTGCCTCCTGTTCAGCTCGAGGAGGACCTATATGATGGTTGGGAAGATGAGGAAACAGAGGCCCATCGCATCGAGAATGAAGTTTGTTTGCATGTGTTACGACGTGAGGGACAAGAGAAAGATGAGGGATGAGAGATGGGGAGTGAGCAGAGTCAGGTCCGTGATCGCTAGGTTGCTGCGGTACAATAACCACCAAGCACGACAGTAATTTCAACAATAAATAGCAAAAATGATTTAAAAGTTGTTTATCCATTAGCATGTTAAGTTTATTTTATTAGTGTTCACAGTAGGAATTTAGGGTTTCGTTGGAGTGTAGTACAGGTATTTATTTTTTAACGGCTCTAGCAGGGATGAGAGAGGGAGAGTGAGCATAGTCAGGGCCGTTTCGCTAGGTT
Source organism: Birgus latro (assembly GCA_018397915.1). Classification (NCBI taxonomy): domain Eukaryota; kingdom Metazoa; phylum Arthropoda; class Malacostraca; order Decapoda; family Coenobitidae; genus Birgus; species Birgus latro. The sequence continues at coordinate 25,770 of JAGKTI010009993.1, forward strand.
GCTGCGGTACAATAGCCACCAAGCACGACAGTAATATCAACAATAAATAGCAAAAATTATTTAAAAGTTTGTTTATCCATTTGCATGTTAAGTAAGTTTATTTTATTAGTGTTCACAGTAGGAATTTAGGGTTTCGTTGGAGTGTAGTACAGGTATTTATTTTTTAGCAGCTCTAGCAGGCTGCCACGGTACGGTAATTACAATTGATAGCAATATCATCGTCATCAGCCATTGAGGTCCACTGCAGGACCGGCCTGTAAGTGGCACTCAAAACGAATTAAAAGTAAGTTTGTTAATCTTCTTTGAATATGTAATATACTATCTTATTACTGAAGAAATATGACGTGATATTAATGGTTAATGGAGGAAATTAGGGATATACCTGAAGGAGTCAGGACCGTAGTTCATTGACCCATGTGAAAGTATGTATCTTAAGCTTTTCTTATAACTAATCTCCAACTATCTCTCTCCTGCCAAATTTTACAGTTTTAAATTTTTCCTTTACCTTTCCTTTTCTCTTGGGGGAATGCCAATATCTAAGCGATACTGACGGGTGGAAGGTGAACCTCCCCGCAGTTACCCCAAGAAGAAGAAGAAGAAGATTGTTTGTTTGTCCACACACCACGCATCCATTCAACTTGTCACAGTCTCTCGCCATTGTTAAAGTTTTTTGTGACCTTCCATTTATTGTCTGGCTACTGAGTGTTCTAATATCATGGCTTCAACATCAGGGGCTGGCCAATGTGGTGGTGGTGGCCCAGGGAAAAAACAGGAAGTACTGGTAATGTAAAAGTGACCGAAAAGGCCAGACAATACATGCGTGGCAGGCCAAAGAAACAATACTGCATGGTGGAAGAGAAAAAGATAACTTTTTGAATACTGTATGTAGTATACGTTTATCTTATTACAGTACTGTACTGAAGAAATATGACGTGATACTGATGGGTAATGGAGGAAATTAGGGGTATAGCTGAAGGAGTCCAGGACTGTATTAATTTTTTTAGGTAAGAAGTTTGGCCCTCGGGTAGCGATTTCATGGATAGCGGCCATTTTGGTGGACTAATAAGGTCGCTATCCAAGGGGCCCCACTGTACATCTCTTGTGAATTCTGCTTCCAAGAGATTAGGTGTGCTAAGCCGACTCCGAACTTTCTTTACCCCTGCACAGTTGTTGACCTTGTACACGGGTTTTATTCGCCCGTGTATGGAGTACAACTCTCGTGTGGGGAGGCTCCCCACATACAGCTCTTCTCAATAGTGTGGAGTCAAAGGCTTTTCGTGTCATTAACTCTCCTCTTACTGATTCCCTTCAACCTTTGTCTCTTCACCGCACTGTTGCTTCTTTATCTCTCATCTATCGCTACTTCAGTGGTCACTGTTCCTCTGAACTGTCTGCTTGCATCCCTCCACCTCTACGACGGGCACGTAGTACCCATGTAGCAACAAACTCTCATCCCTTTTCTCTCCAACTCTCTAATGCAACCATTAACCATTACTCCCAGTCCTTCATTTATGCAACTGGTCAACTCTGGAACTGTCTCACTCTGTCTGTATTCCCTACTTCCTATGATCTCCAGTCTTTCAAACGCAGTGTGTCCAGGCATCTCGAAATGAATGGATATTGAATTTGGCTCTCTTTCATATTATTTTTACTTTTTCTTGGAAGGAACAGTATGTGGGCCCTGGCCTTTGGTTCCTTCTTCCTTGCAGTAAAAAAAAAAAACATCTCATCCTCGGCCTCCCCCTCTCTCTCTTGCTCCCTCCACCTCACTCACATACACTCTCCTCGTCAGTCTTTCACTCTTCATCCTCTCCACATGCCCGAACCACCTTAACGTGTTTCTCCTAACGCTTCCCATCACGTCCTCAACCACACCACAACGCTCCTTCACTTCCTCATTTGTTAGTCTGTCTCCCATGTGACTCCACATGCTCCTCTCAAATAACTTATTTCCACTGCTCTCACTCTTGACTTCTGTCCTTCCAACAGGGTCCAAGCCTCACTTCCATATGTCAGAGTTGGTATCACAATACTGTCATGTAACAACTTTTTCACTTCCATGCTCACCTCCCTGTTTCTTATCGATGCTTTCAACAAACCAGCAACCTTCCTTCCCTGCTGCACTCTTTCGAGCACTTCACCGTCCAGACTTCCATCCTTACTCATCACACTGCCCAAGTACTTAAATTCACTCACATTCTCCATATTCGTCCCATCCAGTCTCACTGTACTTTCACTGGCTTCACTTCTCTTGAAGACCATCACTTTACTCTTCCCTACATTCACCTTTAGATTCCGTTTCTTACACACTTTCTCAAACTCATCTACCAAGCCTTGCAGCTCCCCTTCGTCTTCGTTCAACAACACAGTTTCATCTGCAAACAACAGTACAGGGAGTTTCCAAACACTGCCCTCTCTCACTAGGGCCGCTCCAACATCCACTGCCCGACCTTGTATCTCTTTTTTTAACCCCATCCATGTACAGATTGAACAACCATGGAGACATGACACATCCTTGTTTCAATCCAACCTTCAAATGGAAAGATTCACTCAGTTTGCCATCCACATGCACTGCAGCCTTAGCACCCTCATACATACTCTTCACTGCCTTCAGCAACTTCCTGTCCGCTCCATATATTCTTAATACCTTCCACAAACCTTGTGTATCCACCCTGACCTTTCTAATTATCCTAGGATCAAGGCACTTCATATAAACTTGTAACATTTTCGTTTTTGTTTTTGAAGGCTCCAACATGCTTGGATGCGTCGGGCTTGGTCACCTAATGGCGGCTCTTCAAGCTGCTCGATCCCTGGCAGCCTTCCTGTTCAGTCCCTTAACCCTTAAGTCACACTTAATGACCTCGTCCCATATCTTTCTCGGTCTACCCCTCCCAACTCCTCCCCCAATATTAACACCTCTCACCCTCTGTACCCAATTACCATCCCCCATCCTCTCCACATGTCCAAACTACCTCAGCCTACCTCTCCCCATCACAACACCAATACACTCCTGTCCCATCCTACCTCTCAACTCTTCCATCGTAAACCCAGCCCCCCCAGGCCTTGCATGCAGGGACGCACTGCACATCCACTTAATCATTGTCATTTCTGTACGTTTAAACCTGCGAATATCCTCTTCCTTTACTGCCCAGGTCTCACTACCAAACAGCATCACACTCCTAACACATGCTGCATACAAAGACCCCTTAGCACGTAAGGAGAGTCCCCTCAATGTCAGGAGAGGCAACAGCTCCCTGAACTTCTTCCAACCACTTCTCACCCTAGCAACCGAGCTAACTCCAGCCCCACCTCCGGCACATAACATGTCTCCCAAATAACGAAACTCCTCCACACACTCAAGAAACTCACCTGCAAGTTCAACCCTCTCACGCCTAACAATCTCCACCTGCTCTCCCCGACATGCTGCACACATGAAATCAGCATCATCTCGCAGTCTACCTCTAATACAACTACATCTCTTGTGCACCCATTTATCACAAACACTACACAAGATGGAATTACTTCCCACACCCATGTGGCAAACTGCACATCGCCACTCTCCCTCTCCTCTGATTGTACCGCCACCTACCCTAGATATCATCTATCTATCTATCTATCTGTTGCCAGACGCCTTGATCCCGAACGGGGTGGCCACAAACAAATCGCCTCCATGTCACTCTGTCCCTTGCCATTTCACTACCACGCTCCCAACTCACACCCCCTCTCTCATATACCTCTCCAC
>JAGKTI010009994.1:0-29510 GCA_018397915.1 Birgus latro
GATTTTTTTTTCCTTGCCATATTGAGGAGAAAGTTCAGATGCACCTAACAGTGTAAATCCCAGTTTCCTAGACCCATTCTGTGGTTTGCAGTGGAGCACAAAAGTTGCAGAAATATCAGCAACTGATATCCACCACCAATAGGTGCTGCCACATTGCAACTTTGTAGGTGTTGTTATTTTTTGTTTTTACCCCCCAAAACAATGCGAATGGTGCTGAAATGTTGCGCATATATGAGATATAATGATATCGAATTTTTTCAGTACATAATATGTTAGAAATGGCAGGAAAAAGAATTATGAATACTGTATTTTTTCACCTTTTTTATATAAAATATGTTTATGGTAGTTTTGCATTATTTTTTTCATCATCGTTGTGCCCATGCTTGGAAAAGGGAGTGAAAGGGTTGAATTTTCAGTCCTAAATGAGAAAACTGCATGTCCTCCAAGGCTAGGCTCTTCTGCGGGAGGGTCAGATTCGATTAGCATTACGGAAGTTGAGTCGCAACTTCCATATCCCACACCACGTGCGTGGCTGAAAATAGAATCGTAATGCAGTTTCAGAACTATAAATAAGTCTAATTATTACGGATACAGAGGCAAAGCAGAAATAAATAGGTTTACAGACGAGGGAAAATGTATTTTTTCCATAATAACATGTTCACCTTTCTCTATCATATTACCTTGTTACACTCGCAATGTATATTGCTGTCTCATAAACTGGGTGGTTGTGTGTGTTTTGCAAGGGAAGAAAAAGATTATATTTTCTGTCTGGGTTGAGATGATAGGTGTAACTGTGTGTTTTTAGGCATGGCCACGAGCAAAAAAATCGTACATCCACTCATCATGGCAGCAGGTAGTGAACTGAGAGAGGAAACGTGAGAGGGTGAAGTGAAAGTCAGGCTCATTTCCCAGATGTCTGTTCACTTCCCGAAAGTTTTCACAGTTTTCTACAAGTCACACTGCATCGAATGAACCAAACAATTACAGCAAACTTTTTTTTTTTTTTTTAACGTGTCCAACCCTGGGCAAAGGCTTCAATGCTTATTCTCAAGTTCCAGTAGTCCTCTTTGGGGCCCAGTAGTCCTCCTACATCTCCACATGTCACCACTTCAGTGCTAATACCCACCATCCATATTGAATACATGCTAGGGCTGTCTCATACAGGACTGGTGTACTGGTATTAGCAGGGGTACTTTTATGACATGTCGGCGGGTCATCTGGTAGATCAGAAAAGTCTGCTTTTTATGAAATTCAAATCCTTAAACTGTTCCCTGCCCAGCCGGGATTTGAACCTGGGTCCATTAGGACTGCAGGCCGTCTCTCTACCAATTCTGCCACTGCCTTCCCCAATATGTAATGATACCACGACAAAAATGTGTTTTTCGCATATTGTCGTCTTTTTTGTTTGTGCCTGTATTAATTCATAATCATAAACAGGTGGTTGTGTGTGTTTTGCAAAGAAGACAAAGATGATACTTTCTTCCTGGGTCAAGATCATGGGTGTAGTTGTGCTTGTTTAGGCATGGCCAGGAGTAAAAAAAAATCGAAAATCCACTCATCATAGCATCAGGCTCTGAACTGCTTGATGGGGTGTATGGGAGTGTAGTGTAGGTCAGTCTGAAGACATTCAGAACGTTCGTTCACTTCCCAAAAATTTTTGGAGTTTTTTATAGGCTGCGCTCAAACGATGCCAGCAGCCATTTATCGGCCAAACGTCATTCAACGTCAGCGGCCACAGAGGGATTAAGTCTAGTATCTGCACCTTAATATTTTCTCACCAATTCTGCAGGAAAAATAATGCCATAAGAACAAAGTGATACAACAAAAGAAAAGGGACTAAAACAAAGAGTAGAAAAATAACAACTTCACAGAATTAAAGTTCAAAGCATACAGTGTCTCTGGGAAAAAAAAAAAAAACTTGTAATTTAAGTGAATATTTTTCATAAATTAAAGAAAAACATATCTAACCAGCGGCCAGCTGTCTGAAATAGCCCCGGTAGTCCGGGGTGTGCCAGCTGAGGTGGATGGGAATGGTAGTGCCTCGGTGGACATCTGTGCTGGTAAGGGGTTGGCAATAGCCAACACCTACTTTCGGCACAGGATGATCCACAGGTATACATGGAGAGTCTTGAGGAGGATGGATGGTGAACTTGTAGAACGGAAGACAATGATAGATTACGTGTGTGTGGATGAGCGAATGAGAAGACAAGTGTTGGATGCAAGAGTGTGGAGAGGGTGGGGAAATGGAATCTCTGGCTATCACTAAGTGAGGCTGCAAAGAAAGTGGGTGAAGAGACCAAGGGGAAGACAGGAGGAAATAGCTCCCGTGAGAAGAGTGGAGAAGTTACAAGATAGTGAGAAAATAGCAGAGTACAGTATAAGAGAATAGTGGAAGAAAGATTGGGAAGGTATGAGTTAGAGCAGATGGAAGGGGTGGAAGATGTATGCAACATTTTCACAGAAGAGGAGGTTTATGGAGTGAGGAGGAGATGCAGGGGTGTGCAAGGGACAGCATGGTGGAATGATGAGGTGAAATGAGCTGCAGAACAAAACAAGAAGGCATATAGTGAATGGCTAGCGAGCAGAGCTAGGGGAGAAGAGGAGGTATATGTGAGGTGGAGAAGAGAGGTGAAGAGATTGGTGAAGGAGAGTAAGAAGAAAGTGGATGAGGAGTTTGGGAGGAATCTGAGTGTAAAATGGAGGGAGAGTAAGAAATTGTTTTGGAAGGAGGTAAAGAAAGTAAGACAGTGTGAAAGGGAAAATGTTAGGGGAGTGAAAGATGGGAATAATAGATTGCTGGTGAAGAGAGAGAAATTGAGGAGATAGAAGGAGCACTTTGAGGATTTGTTGAATGTAGAGAGTGAGAGCAGAGCAAGTATAAGTGGTTGGGGAATGGGTGGGAGAAGAAGAGGTGAGAGGAGAGAGGAAGAGATCAGTAGGGCGGAAGTAGTGGAAGCATTGATGAAGATAAAGATGGGAAAGGCCCCAGGAATTGATGGACTGTGTGGTGAAATTCTGAAGTATGGGGATGAGATTGCTGTGGAATGGATATGGAAGGTATGTAGATTGGCTTGGGAAGAGGGAAGGGTTCCAGAGGACTGGAAATCAGGTATAATTGTTCCTTTATATAAAGGAAAAGGGGAGAGAGAAGTATGTGGTAACCATAGGGGTATTTGCCTTCTTAGTGTGACTGGAAAGATATATGGTAGAATACTTATTGATTGAGTTAGGTATATAACAGAAGAGTTAGGTGGAGAAGAACAAGGGGGATTTAGAAGGGAAAAGGGTGTGTAGATCAGATATTTGTTCTAAGATGTTTAATGGAGAAGTATCTAGAGAAGGGAAAGAAAGTGTATGCTGCCTTCATGGACTTGGAGAAAGCTTATGACAGAATAGATAGGCAAGGTATGTGGAAAGTACCCTTTCGTGCACGGGACCTCAAATTGTGTTCCATGTGGTGTGGTGTGCCAAAGCACAGGACCTCAAATAACATGAAAACGCAAAAAAAATTAACCAAAAAATAAGTTTTCGGTCGATTTGTGTCAAATTTTGTAGCGTTCAAGCAGCCACGTATCTCTCCCGAGGTAAGACCTTGGCAACACTGCAATGGCTTACATGTGCCTGTACGTAGTGATAGAATCTCAGTGCTTCACTAGCAGCCAGACAGCAGGGTCTTGCTGTGTTGTGTTGTCCCTTTAAATTCGTCATTTTCCCCCTCCCACCTGAGGCTGAAGCCATTATTGAAATATTGTGATTGTACAGTGTTTTTGACTATACTGTGAAGTGATTGTGTCTATTGAACATAGATATATTGTTTGTAAAGAAGCATTGGGGCCCGTTATCAGCCGTTAGGCCTAGAGGCAGGAGTCTGGTTTGTTATAGTGGGATTTCCACTCACCCTGCCAGTAAATGATGTATTTTACCCTTATAGTGAAGCCAGTACTTATATCTGTGAAACATATAGTGCCTGGATTAGTGAAATAACTGACCTACCATAGCAGGCATTATGTTATGCCATGGAGATACATAGACATATGCATAGTTGCTAAGGGAGCAGGCGCTCTTGTACACCGTAAAATAAGGAAGAGAATAACAGAGGAGGCTGGGATGGAATCATGTGATAGTGTTTTATATTGCATATGGTTCAGTGTGAAATATACGTATAAAATAGTGCAGCGAGTGTTCGCCGTGAAATATTTCGTCCATTGACTGGCAGCGGAAAGTTATGTAATGATCAGAGACAAGAAAATACACCACACAGCGACACATATATGACATTATATACGTATGTCATGCAGCGAATGTTCGTGGAGAAATCTATTGTGTGCATCGCATGTGTTAGGTAAACGTGGTGCAAGGAACAGAGAATAATCCACACACACACACACACACACACACACACACACACACACACACACACGTGGGTCGTGGAAAGAGTCAGAATCGGAGCTGCTCCTGAATCAAGGGAAATAGTCGCTGAACCAGCGGCGAGAAGGAGACAACCTATTGTGATTATGTGGTTGAATGCATGAGTGGTGGTCCCGTCGGATATTAGTTAAAAAAACCCGCAGGTTTCGGCCCTAAAAATACAAGACAGTGAAAAAGTAAGTTTCCATATGGTTGTATCATGGCGGAGAGAGACGGAAGATTGTTTGCAACTGGCGAGGGGGAATTTGTGGGATTCTCCGAAGATAATGTTGGTAAAGGAAGTGATAAGCTGCAAGAATCAAGAGTAGCAGGAGTAGAGAAAACGGCGGAGAGGAATGTCCAGGAGTTAAAAAAGGTATGGGAAGTAATTAGAGAGTTACAGGAATGGACCTTAGAGCAGGAGAGAGAGATCAAAGTCCTACAGAGTAAATTGGAAAAAGTTAACATATGTAGTGAGGAACAAGAAAAAGAAGTCACAGAATTAAAGGTGAGTAATGAGTCCGCATCAAATGAAATAAAACAGCTCAAGAGGGAGAATAAGAGGTTGGAAGAAGAAAGAGACAGAATAAAAAGTAAACTAGATGAGTACGAATCAAAATCGAGGAGGCAAGATGAGCATATTCAGGAAATCAAGGAGCAACATATGGGGTGGAAGAAAATACAGGAGGAAGGAAATGTAAACTTGAATGAGATCATAGAACAACAAAGTAAGGAAAAAGTGGGGAAGGAAGTGGTTAGAGTACTAAGAAGTAGAGAATCTTTGGTCAGGGATGTAGCAGATAAGAAAAAGTGTGTGATAATATCAGGAATAAAAGAAAAACGAATGACAGTAAGATCTGAAAGAGAGAGAGAGGAACTGAGCAAGGCTAAAGAAATAATATCAGTGGTTATGGAGGGAAACAATGAAGCCCAAGAAGAGATTGAAGAAGTGTTTAGGTTAGGAAAGTACGAGGATGGTGGGGCAAGACCTTTGAAAGTAAAGTTTAAGTCTCAAGTAATAGTGAATGAAATCATAAGTAGAACGTGGAAATTGTCAGATAAAGAGGGGTTTAAAAATGTTTGGTTTAGGAGAGATGCAAATGAAGAGGAAAGAGCTAAATTAAAGGACTTAGTAAAGGAAGCAAAGATAAAAAACGAACAGCAAACGGAGAAAGAGAAGACAGAGCTCTATTGGAGAGTTTTGGACCAGAAATTGAGAAAGTGGTACCGACGGAGGGAAGGAGAGACGAGAGTATAAAAAATGATGAAAAAAGTTTGAAAGTGGCGTACACAAACATTGAAGGACTAATATCGGCAAGGTTAGAAATCAATGATTTTTTTAGGGTACATGAACCTGATGTTATGTGCTTTGTAGAGACTAAATTGAAAGAAGATATTGATATTCATATGGGAGGTGGGAAATACAAATTATGGAGAAGAGACAGAAACGAAAAAATGGGGGGAGGAGTGATGATAGCAGTGAAGGACAATATAAATGTAGATACTGTTGAAATGGCAGAGGGCAGGGTCGAAGTGATAAATATGAAATTAGAAACGGGGGGGAATGGTAAGAGAGATATGGCAGTGGTATATGTTCCCCCTAAGACGAGAGCATGGAATGACGATGAACACCAGGAGATGATGTCAGACGTGGTTAGTTATCTACAGAAAGTGATCGAGGAAAGCAACAATATAATCCTAATGGGTGACTTTAATTGTAAAGAGGTGAACTGGGAGGAATGGGACTCAGGAGGCAGCGAAGATTCGTGGGGCACTAAATTGTTAAATATAGCAATGAATAATGTAATGATGCAGTGGGTTAAAAAAGAGACACGATTCAGAGGTGATGACACACCAGCAAGATTAGATTTGCTACTGTCCAAAGAACCTGATGTAATTGAATCTTTAAATTATCTGTGTCCTATAGGAAAAAGTGATCATGTGGTCATTGAGTTCCAGATGATAACAGGGAATGTGGTGCCAAGAGATGAGCTTTATAGGCAAGGAACATACAACTTTGGGAAAACAAACTTTGCAGAATTGAGAAAATTTTTTGAAAATGTGGACTGGAGAAAATTCAGAGAAACAAGAGAGATACAGAGGAAGTGGGATATCTTTCTAGACCTCTACAATTTGGGAGTGGAAAAATATGTGCCAAGAGCAAGTGGGAAAGAAAACAGGAAAAAGGTGTAGTTTAATAGAAGGTGTATGATAGCAAAAAAAGAGAGAGACATGGCATGGAACAAATGGAGAAAGAGAGATAATATCAGAGCAAAGGAATAATATAAAAGAACTAGAAATGAATATACAAGAATACGTAGAGAGGAAGAAAGGAACTTTGAAAAAGGTATATTTGACAAATGTAAGGATGAACCCAAATTGTTTTATAGATTTGTTAATGGCAAATTGAAGCAAAGGGAAGGAATCACCAAACTGAAAGTAGAAGGAGAGGTCTACAAGGATGCAGTAATCCAAGCTGAAGTAATGAACAAATGTTTCCAATCGGTTTTCACTAAGGAAAGGGAGTTTGTGGAAGGAGAGGGAGTGATTAGAAATGTAGTGATAAATGATAAAAGTGGAAGTGCAGGAAGTGTATAAATTACTGGGAACTCAGGATGTAAGGAAAGCCCCAGGACCGGATGGAATCTCTAATTGGGTACTGAAGGAATGCAGAGAACAACTGGCAGACAAGATTTACAATTTAATTGTGTGCTCCTTGGAAGAGGGGAAAGTGCCTCGGGAATGGAAGAGGGGAAATGTGGTGCCAATCTATAAGGGAGGAAACAAGGAAGAACCCCTGAATTATAGACCAGTGTCCCTAACCAGCATGGTTGCGAAATTGTGTGAGAGAATCCTGAAAGATAGATGGATAAAATACCTGGAAGAGATGAATATTTTGACTGAAAGTCAGTTTGGATTCAGAAGTGGAAGGTCATGTGTTTCCAACTTGTTGAGCTTTTACTCAAGGGCGATTGATGTGCTGCAGGAGAGAGACAGTTGGGTGGATTGTGTGTACTTAGATCTGGAGAAGGCCTTCGACAAGGTGCCCCACAAGAGACTGTTATGGAAATTAGAGCATATAGGAGGACTGAATGGAAGACTCCTGGAATGGATGAGAGACTTTTTGAGTGACAGACAAATGAGGACAGTAATAAAGGATAGGATATCTGGATGGAGGGAAGTAACAAGTGGTGTCCCACAGGGCTCGGTGTTGGCACCAGTAATGTTCTTGATTTATGTAAATGATATGGTAGATGGAGTGAACAGCTACGCAAGCCTGTTTGCTGATGATGCAAAGATCTTGAGAAAGGTAGAGGTTGAAGAGGACTGTAAAATGCTACAGGAGGATCTGGATAGGATACATGATTGGAGTCGGATGTGGGAAATGAAATTCAACGCAAAAAAATGTAAAATATTAGAAATGGGTAAAAGTACCAAGAGGCCATCATTGAATTATTTGATGGGTAATGAACCAATTAGAAAAGTGAGAGAAGAGAAAGATTTGGGAGTGCTGGTCCAGGATAGTTTGTCACCTGAAAAGCACATACTGTAAATAAGATAGTGAGAGAGACATATAAACTCTTGACCAGTATAAGAGTGGCATTTCATTACATGGATGAGGAGATGATGAAAAAATTGATAGTAGCCATGATCCGGCCCAGGTTAGAATATGCAGCAGTAGTGTGGTCCCCACACAAAAAGAAAGATATAACCAAGATTGAGAGAATACAAAGAACAGCAACCAAGGTGGTCCCCTGTCTGGCAGATCTATCATACAGTGAGAGGCTAGAACTGCTGGATTTGCCATCCTTAGAGGAAAGGAAAGAGAGGGGCGACATGATTGCAGTGTTCAGGACCATGATAGGAGTAGAAAAAATTGACAGAGAAAATCTGTTTGTGTGGGATGAGAGAGCAACGAGAGGACACGGAATGAAACTAAAGTAGCCAAGCTGCTCGAAGGACATCAAGAAATATACTTTTCCTTATAGATGCATAGATCTGTGGAATAGCCTGGACAAAGAGATCGTCCAGTCTAAAAACTTAAACGAGTTTAAGGCAAAATTTGACTTACTGAGAAACGGAGACGGGACCCCACGAGCGTAGCTCATTTCCTGTATATCACAATTAGGTAAATACACACACACACACACACACACACACACACACACACACACACACACGAGCTCACACACTGCCTAACTCATCTTCAGTTCCTTCAAGTTCCTGCCAGCAGCTCAACACCTCTGGAGCAAGTGAGTTATCCATATTTTGTTGATTTGTGTATTGACCTATTTCTACATTTCTTTATTTTTTTCACAAATAAGTATTGTTTTTTACATATACACATATGAGATGGAAGAAAGTTCAGCTTCAGTATCAGTACCTAGCAAAAAGACTAGTGGTCATATCGAGTTTCTGAGAGCACTATCAAAGAGCTTATGATATTTCACGTGTATAATTTGAGTTAAAAAAAAAAATAATAATAAATCCTAACGAGTGAAAATATGTAAGTATTCGTGAGGCAGGGAAATTGAGTGTTTTTATCTCATTTGCGAGTGAGGTTTGTCATCCATTTACTCCAAAATTAGTGAACGTATCGATTTCCTGTAAGAACCATGACGAAGATCAGTGAATTCTACGTATGTTCAGTCACCCCAAGAAGTGATGGCAGAGTTTCAGATTGGTTTGATCACTCTGCACTGCCATACATTCAATGAAAACTTGGTGAATATAAAAATTCTGTGCCTTCATCACGTCATATCAGATAAAATAAATACTGTATCACGGTAAAAATTATGTAAAATGAATAACACGAGGCAGTGATATATTAGAAGTTAACACTTAGATATCTTTCCCGATTTGAATGAATGTGTAATGTATTACTCCGCGCGCGGCATGTAGTATAACTCCGTGTTCCTGATGTATTTGCTTCCCACAGTTTCAAATACAAATGCTCTAGTTTCAAAGACCAGTTAAGGAAAATTCTTGTGACTGCAATACACTATTTTATTTTCAAACTATGGCAATGATATAGCAACAATAAGGATGCCACAACAATGAAACTGTTCGTAGTAATGAGTGATACCCTACCTGCAATAGCAGCAAGACCATTCTGCTTTTACTCCTTGTCTTTTCCTTGCTTATAATAATTATAATTAGCTACTTTATTCCCAGTGATACAAACCTATTTACAGTTGTAAGGAGGTATGACAGATTTTACCCTTTTCTCTTACATTAGGCAATAAAGAGGACGAAAACAAGTTTACCAGTATAAACTCTTGCATTGCAAAAGCACAAGTTAATATTTTCCAAGGAGCTCCGACTCGGCAAATTTCCGAGGTTCTTTTTTATATATCATTCACTGGCGTATATTAATTCTTCCAGAGATTTTTCTTAATGGAAAACTCTCCAAATGCACAGTAGTAACTGCATGTCACTGAGTAAAAGTTGTCTCCTTTCGTGCTAGTTGATCGAACCATTTAAAACAGGCCTACTTACTTATTCTGATTTCCCGCTTTCTGTCGGACCATGGAGAAAACAGAAATGGAAAGTAATCCTTCCACTATCCGACGTAATAGAGCCAAAGGCATGTCCGGATAGTGGTCTTGTTCGGATATTGGCCCTGAAGCTCCAGCACTGGTCATTCATGACCCTAACCTAACCTAACCTAAATCAGAAAACCACCTACCTACCTCCCTACCGGACATGCATAGCACTTATTTAAGTCCCCTTTCACATAAATAATGCACACAAAGCATGAATTAACTGAATTTTAACCAAAAAATGATGATTTAGAGGTGAGTAAGGCATAGGTGCTCACAACTTGCCAGCAAGTGTAAGTAAGTATCAGACATGGAAATCACTATGAAAATCACCCTTTCTCACACCATATGCATTAAATAATGGACACAAAGCATGAATTCATTGAATTTTAACCCCAAAATGATGATTTTTAGGTAAGTAAGGCATAGATGTACATGAGTTGGCAGCATAGTGTAAATAAGTATCGGACGTGGCAGTCACTATGAAAATCATCATTTCTCACATCTTATGCACTAAAATATGGGATACAAAGCATCAGATAAATAAATTGTTACCAGAAAAAGAGTTAGGTATGGCAAAGGTGTTCACTGTTCACCAACAGCACCAGTCATTCTTGACACTAACCTAACCTAACCTAAATCAGAAAACCACCTATCTACCTCCCTCCTGGACATGCATAGCACTTAATTAAGACCCCATTCTCATAAATACTGTAATTGGCACAAAGCATGAATTAATCGAATTTTAACCCAAAAATGATGAATTTGAAGTGAGTAAGGCAGGGGTGTTCACGAGTTGGCAGCTTAGTGTAAGTAAGTATCGGACGTGGCTGTCACTATGAAAATCATTGTTTCTCATATCTTATGCACTAAAATATGGGATACAAAGCATCAAATAAATAAATTGTTACCAGAAAAAGAGTTAGGTATGGCAAAGGTGTTTACTGTTCACCAATAGCACTGGTCATTCTTGACCCTAACCTAACCTAACCTAACCTAAATCAGAAAACCACCTACCTACCTCCCTCCTGGACATGCATAGCACTTAAGACCCCATTCACATAAATAATTGGCACAAAGCATGAATTAATCAAATTTTAACCCAAAAATGATGAATTTGAGCTGAGTAAGGTAGTTCACGAGTTGGCAGCTTAGTGTAAGTGTCTGACGTGGCTATCACTATGAAAATAATTTCTCATATCTTATGCACTGAAATATGGGATACAAAGCATCAAATGAATAAATTGTTACCAGAAAAAGAGTTAAGTATGGCAAAGGTGTTCACTGTTCACCAACAGCACCGGTCATTCTTGACCCTAACCTAACCTAACCTAAATCAGAAAACCACCTACCTACTTCCCTCCTGGACATGCATAGCACTTAAGACCCCATTCACATAAAAAATTGACACAAAGCATGAATTAATCGAATTTTAACCCCAAAATGATGAATTTGAGGTGAGTAATGCAGGGGTGTTCATGAGTTCGCAGCTTAGTGTAAGTATCGGATGTGGCTATCACTGTGAAAATCATCATTTCTCATATCTTATGCACTAAAATATGGGTTACAAAACATCAGATAAATAAATTGTTACCAGAAAAAGAATTAGGTATGACAAAGGTGTTCACTGTTCACCAACAGCTCTGGTCTTTCTTGACCCTAACCTAACCTAACCTAAATCAGAAAACCACCTACCTACCTCCCTCCTGGACACATAGCAGTTAATTAAGACCCCGTTCACATAAATAATTGGCACAAAGCATGAATTAATCGAATTTTAACCCAAAAATGATGATTTTGAGGTGAGTAAGGCAGACATGATTATTACTGAGAAAATCACCTTGTCACAGCCTATGCACTCAAATATGGGACACAAAGCATGAAGTAAATAAAATGTAACCAGAAAAATTATGATTTAGAGGTGTGTAAGGCAAAAATGTTCACCAGTTGACTAGATAGTGAACGTATGTAAGAGACATGGTAATCACTGAGAAAATCACCTCTTTCACAGCCTGTGCACTCAAATATGGGACACAAAGCATGAAGTAAATAAAATGTAACGAGAATTAGGATTTAGAAGTGATTACGGAAAATATTTAGCACTTGACAATGTTTGCTTACAGTCCGTGATTGTTGTTTACCCCCATCTCTAAGGTTTTTACAGTGGTCATAATTGCTCTTGAAGCATGTCCAGTAATTCAGTGTTTAATTACACTTAATCCTTAGCACTGTGACTTTTGCTTATTTAAACAAGAACGAAAACACCGCAAACGATCGGACAGCCACCTACTGTTCACAGGAGTTGAGACAGAACTAGTAGGAGGGAGACTGAGCGGGAAGGGAGCTAGTCGGCGCGGGCGGGAAATTCAAACTGATGCGGTCGAAAAAATCGGATTTTGTGTGTGTGTGTGTGTCGGGGGGGGGGGGATTTCGGCCATCAGCCCACGATGCCCGAATAGTGATGTATCCAGATAGTGGACGTCCGGATAGTACAGAGATTACAGTACTGTACTCTACTTTAAATTATTCCTAAGTATTGAAAGCGAAATTATTTTATAAATAATAATGGCTGATTTTATTTCTTTATTGCGTCTCTCTTCTTTTCAGTCTTATGCTACTAAAAATTATTGCGTGTTACCAAACTTGATATGAACTCCGCAAATTATTCCTGACTGTCTTTGGGCGATAGCTTTGACATTTCAGTTAGTTCCACTTAGAATTTCTTATTATCGTAACAAAAGCACTGTTTCTTACAATTTTGAAATACACTAGTATTTTTACGTTTACTTATTGTTTTCTGCAACAATTTTACGAAATAGGTTTCACCTTGTAAACATATAAGGATGAGCATGTGCGTTATCGCTGACCGATAACTTCTGGGTACTCTGCCGTTACTTCTTAGGCCGACTGTACAGGACATAACTATGTAATTTTTTTAATGAAAAGTTGTGGTTACGTAGGCGGTTATTGTGCGTACATGAAAGACTGAATGTCGATGAGATGCAGTTTGGGTTTATGCCAGGCAGTGGGACTACTGATGCCATATTCATTGTTCGACAGCTTCAGGAAAAATATATTGGAAAGAAAAGGGAATTGTATTTTGTTTTTGTTGATTTGGAAAAGGCCTTTGACAGAGTCCCTAGAGAGGTGGTGAAGTGGGCAATGAGAAAGCTAGGGGTGGAAGAATGGCTGGTTAGGGTGGTTATGGCCGTGTACATGGGTGCTCGCACCCAGGTAAGAGTGAATGGAACTTTGAGTGATGAGTTTTCCGTGAATGTTGGTGTTCATCGGGGGTCAGTTTTGAGTCCCTTGTTGTTTATCATGGTGCTTGAAGCCCTCTCACGTGACTTCAGAGATGGACTCCCGTGGGAGATGTTGTATGCTGATGATTTGGTGTTAACTGCAGAGAATGAAAAGGAGGTGGAGGAAAGATTTAAGAAGTGGAGAGAGGGTATTGGGTACAAGGGCTTAAGGGTAAAAGCAGATAAAACAAAAGTGATGATATTTAGGGTTGGTGGCAGTACAATCAGAGGAGAGGGATAGTGGCCATGTGCAGTTTGCCACAGGGGTGTGGGAAGTAATTCCATCTTGTGTAGTGTTTGTGATAAATGGGTGCACAAGAGATGTAGTGGTATTAGAGGTAGACTGCGAGATGATGCTGATTTCATGTGTGCGGCGTGTTGGGGAGAGCAGGTGGAGATTGTTAGGCGTGAGAGGGTTGAACTTGCAGGTGAGTTTCTTGAGTGTGTGGAGGAGTTTCGTTATTTGGGAGACATGTTATGTGCCGGAGGTGGGGCTGGAGTTAGTTCTGTTGCTAGGGTGAGAAGTGGTTGGAAGAAGTTCAGGGAGCTGTTGCCTCTTCTGACATTGAGAGGACTCTCTTTACGTGCTAAGGAGTGTTTGTATGTAGCATGTGTTGGGAGTGTGATGCTGTTTGGTAGTGAGACCTGGGCAGTAAAGGAAGAGGATATTCGCAGGTTTAAAAGTACAGAAATGACAATGATTAGGTGGATGTGCAGTGCGTCCCTGCGTGCAAGGCCTGGGGGGGCTGGATTTACGATGGAAGAGTTGAGAGGTAAGATGGGACTGGAGTGTTTTGGTGTTGTGATGAGGAGAGGTAGGCTGAGGTGGTTTGGACATGTGGGGAGGATGAGGGATGATAATTGGGTACAGAGGGTGAGAGGTGTTAATACTGGGGGAGGGGTTGGGAGGGGTAGAGCGAGAAAGACATGGGATGAGGTCATTAAGTGTAACTTAAGGGTTAAGGGACTGAACAGGGAGGCTGCCAGGGATCGAGCAGCGTGGAGAGCCGCCATTAGGTGACCAAGGCCGACGCATGCAAGCATGTTGGAGCCTTCAAAAACGAAACGAAACAATGACGAAAGTACCCTGTAGTTTTTTGTGATTTACAGTACTCGGAAACCATGAGGTGTATCAAAACAAAAAGGTATCAGGAGAAAGCTTATGAAATTCTACATAAAATTATGTAATAAAAACTTAAGGTGTGCGAGAAAACTTCTGCAGTATACCTCCCTGATCAAAAATCAATTTTTTAACAAAAATGGCTTTTAGTTTTTGGCTATTTTCTCAAAAACTACAAATCGCATCACAACTGGACACACCTCATTAGAAAGCCAATGAAATTCTCTATCAAAACTTACAATAACATTTTTCTGTATGATGGAAAACATTTGAACGACGATGTTGGGAAGTGAGATCAACGTTCCAAAATGTTTATTCACGGCGGCCTAATGTACTTTTTTTCGTATTTTTCTGTTTTTTCTTTTGGCTTATCAGCTAGAACAAACATCGGCGAATAAGATGATATGAGTTTCAAGGCAATATTTAGAGGTTTGGGTGGCGGAAATAAGGCAAGAATACGTGCAATTTGCGTCGTGCGGGTGGCCTGGAGGCGGGCGCGGGCAAGTAAAATTGTGAGCTGTGAAACTTAATAAAATTTATGGTGCACGAAAGGGTTAAGAATATTTGGAGTGGAGGGGAAATTGTTGAGTGCTGTGAAGAGCATGTATGAAGGAGCTAGGGGTACTGTATGAATGGATGGTGAGTTCTTTGATATGAAAATGGGTCTGAAACAGGGTTGTGTGATGTCTCCGTGGTTGTTTAATATATACATAGATGGGGTTGTAAAAGACGTGCAAGTTAGGGCAGTGGATTTGGGGGTAGCTCTAATGAATGAGGACGAGATGTGGAAGATTCCGGTGTTGTTGTTTGCTGATGATACAGTATTGTTGAGTGAAGATGAAGGGGAGTTGCAAGGTTTGGTGAATGACTTTGGGACAGTGTGTAAGAAGAGGAATCTGAAAGTCAATGTGAACAAGAGTAAAGTTATGGTGTTTGAGAGGAATGAAGTCACAGAATGCAGTAAGTTTGGTTGATGAGGATATGGAGAATGTGAGTGCATTCAAGTACTTGGGCAGTGTGATGAGTAAGGATGGAAGTTTGGGGGATGAAATACTTGAAAGGGTACAGCAGGGAAGGAAGGTTGTTGGTTCATTGAAAGCGGTGATGAGAAATAGGGAGATGAGTATGGAAGTCAAGAAGTCACTGCATGACAGTATCATGATCCCTACCCTGATGTATGGAAGCAAGGCATGGACCTTGCTAGAGGATAACAAGTCAAGAGTGAGAGCAGTGGAAATGAGTTACTTGAGAGGAGCATGTGGAGTGACATGGAGGGACAGGATGACGAATGAAGAAGTGAAGGAACGTTGTGGGGTGGATGCGGATGTGGTTGAGAAGATTTGGGGAAATACACTGAGGTGGTTTGGACATGTGGAGAGAATGGAGAATGAAAGACTGACTAAGAGAGTGCATGCAGGTGGGGTGTAGGGAGGGAGAGGGAGGGGAAGGCTGAGAATGAGGTGGAGGGATGGAGTTGAGAGGTATATGAGGGAGGGGGGAGTGAGCTGGGGGGAGGGTAGGCAAATGGTGGGTGACAGAGCAACTTGGAGGCATTTTGTCTGCGGACACCCTTTGCAGGATTAGGGCGTCGGGATATAGGTAGATAGATAGATAGTCCGAAAAAGCCCCGTCTGATGGTACAGTATTTTCTCACATTCAGTCTCGACTTACATCCTCACCGTGATGTGAGACTGTTGTAAATTGGCCCTGATGCCTCACTACCTACAGACAACACATTTGCTCCCTTAACTGAAAAAGTATCGACATACAAATTGAATGACAAGTCTTTTCTGATCAACTGATTGGCACAAACAAACATGCTCATGTACAGTATATGGTAGATCACTTCATCACCATCACTAATTATGTACTTACACTAAACTCTGTGTATGGATGGGGTCATAAAAGAGATACAAGGTAGGGCAGTGGATGTGGGAGCAGCCCTAATGAGAGAGGGCAGTGTTTGGAAACTCCCTGTACTGTTGTTTGAAGATGACAGAGTGTTGTTAAGGAGAGCAGCAAGGCTTGGTGGATGAGTTTGGGAGAATATGTAGGAAACGGAATCTAAAGGTGAATGTAGGGAAGAGTAAAGTTATCGTCTTCGAGAAAAATGAAGTCAGTGAGTGTACAGTGAGGCTGGATGAGGAGGAAATGGAAGATGTGAGTGTGTTTAAGTACTTGGATATTGTGATAAAGATGGAAGTTTAGAGGATGAAGTGCTTGAAAGGGTACAACAAGGAAGAAAGGTTGCTGTTTCCTTGAAAGCAGAGATAAGGAACAGGGAAGTGAGCATGGAAGTAAAAAGTTACTAAATGACTTTATTGTGATACCAACTCTAACGTAAGGAAGTGAAACTTGGACATTGTTGGATTGTTGGAGGGACACAAGTCAAGAGTGAGAGTAGTGGAAATGAGTTATATGAGAGGAGCATGTGGAGTTACATGGAGAGACAGACTGACAAATGAGGAAGTGAAGGAGTGCTTTGGTGTGAGAAACACATTGAGGTGGTATGGCCATGTGGAGAGGATGGAGAGCATGAGACTGACGAGGAGAGTGTATGTGAGTGAGGTGGAGGGAGGGGAGAGGGAGGGGGAGGCCAAGGATGAGATGGAGAGATGGAGTGGAGAGGTATATGAGAGAGGGGGATGTGAGCTGGGAGCAGGCCTGTGAAATGGCAGGGGACAGGGCGACATGGAGGCGATTTGTTTGTAGCCACCCCTTACAGGATTAAGGTGTCTGGCAATAAAATAAAAAAAAATCTGAATACTTCCACAATTATATGAAAATGTAGTATCCATTCTTGTATCGACAATAAACAAGCAAAGCTACGATGTTTTACAACTGAATTACAATGCAATGATGCTGTTTGGGAACAGAGTAGTCTCTGCCCCCTTTCTCTTACTACTACCACCTCACTGTCATCTGTGTGTTTGTCTCACAACATCAGAAATTAACAAAGCATACATAACTGATCAGAATTTAATCAAAACACAGAGTTATTATAGCATACATAACTGATCAGAATTTAATAAAAACACAGAGTTATTCACATCAGAACACATCAGGCAAGGTGATAATATGTACAGTTCCCCCTGATAATACTGCTGCCTCATCTCAGCTGCTGCTAGACACACACACACACACACACACACACACACACACACATACACACAGACACACAGTATGCATCAAAATCAAACATGCAAGATGAACACATTCAGGAAATTATGAATGAGCATAAGGGGTGGAAGAAAATTTAGGAAGAAGGGAAAATAAATCTAACGGAAATTATTGAATAACAGAGGAGAGAAAACCAGAAAAAGATGGAGAAGGAAGTGGGTAGGGTACTAAAAATAAAGAATCACATGTCAGAGATGCAGAAGAAAGAAATAGTGAGTGATTTTCTCAGATTTGAAAGAAAAGACGTCAGTGAGGTCAGAAAGAGAAAGGGAAGACCTGAGAAAGGCGAAGAAAAATGTGTCAATAGTTATGGAAGGAAATGACAAAGCCCAAGAGGAGATCGATGAAATGTTTAGGCTAGGAAAATATATGGAGGGAGGGGCAAGGCCACTAAAATTAAAATTTCAGTTTCAGGTCAGGATAAGTGAAATAATCAACAAGATTTGGAAATTAGCAGTTAAGATTCAAAAATATCTGGATAAGGAGAGGTGCAAATGAGGAAGAGAGAGCTAGAATAAAGGAACCTGTTAAAGAAGCCAAGAAAATAAATGACCAGCGAGTGAAGGAAGACAGAGTTCTATGGGAGAGTTATGAATCAGAAATTGAAGAAGTGGTACCAAAGGAGTGAGGTAGAGGGAGGGACAGAATAAAAAAAACATTGCAAAAAGATTAAAAGTGGCATATGCTAATGTAGATGGTCTAATCTCAGCAGGGCTAGAAATAGATGGTTTCTTGATGGTAAATGAGCCAGACATTATGTGCTTTGTAGAGACCAAGCCAAGAAAGAATACTGAAATCCAAATGGGAGATGGGAAATACAAACTATGGAGAATAGGTAGAAAAGAAAAAATGAGAGGAGGAGTGATGATAGCAGTGAAAAATGGCCTAAATGTGGATAGTGTAGAAGTGGGAGAAGGTATGGCTGAAGTTATAAGCATGGTACTAGAAACCAGAGGGAAAGGCAAGAGAGACATCGCAGTAGCATATGCACCTCCCAAGACAAGGGCATGGAATGAGAAGGATTATCAAGAGATGTTGTCGGTCATGGTTAGATACCTTCAGAAAGTGATTGAGAAAAGCAACAATGTAATTATGATGGGTGACTTTAATTGTAAAGAGGTAAACTGGGAAGACTGGGACTCAGGAAGTAGTGAAGATTCGTGGGGCAGTATACTATTAAACATAGCAATGGGTAATGTAATGACCCCGTGGGTCAAAGAAGAGACAAAATTTAGAGGTGATGGCACACCAGCAAGACTAGATTTAATTCTACCCAAAGAATGTGATGCAAATGAATCTCTGAAATATCTGTGTCCCATAGAAAAAATTGATCATGGAGTGATAGTTCCAAACGGTAGAAAGAAATGGGGAGACAAGATGAGCTATACAGGCACGGAAGGTACAACTGTGGGAAAGCAAACTTTACAGGATCGAGACAATTTTTCAAAAAAGTGGATTAGTGAGAATTCAGGGAAACAAGAGAGATACAGAAGAAGTGGAATATCTTTCTAGACATCTATAGTACAGGTATGGAAAAGTATGTGCCAAAAGTTAGTGGGAAAGAGAACTGGAGGAGTGACTGGTTCAACAAAAGGTGTATGATAGCAAAAAAAGAAAAGGATAAGACATGGGACAAATGGAGAAAGAGAGGCAATGATAGAACCAGAAATGATCGAACTAGAAGTGAAATTGCAAGAATACGTAGAGAGGAAAGAAACTTTTGTTTTATTTTGTTTCGTTTCGTTTTTGAAGACTCCAACATGCTTGCATGCGTCAGCCTTGGTCACCTAATGGCGGCTCTCCACGCTGCTCGATCCCTGGCAGCCTCCCTGTTCAGTCCCTTAACCCTTAAGTCACACTTAATGACCTCGTCCCATGTCTTTCTCGGTCTTCCCCTCCCAACCCCTTCCCCAATATTAACACCTCTCACCCTCTGTACCCAATTGTCATCCCCCATCCTCTCCACATGTCCAAACCACCTCAGCCTACCTCTCCTCATCACAACACCAATACACTCCAGTCCCATCCTACCTCTCAACTCTTCCATCGTAAACCCAGCCCCCCCAGGCCTTGCACGCAGGGACGCACTGCACATCCACCTAATCATTGTCATTTCTGTACATTTAAACCTGCGAATATCCTCTTCTTTTACTGCCGAGGTCTCACTACCAAACAGCATCACACTCCTAACACATGCTGCATACAAAGACCCCTTAGCACATAAGGAGAGTCCTCTCAATGTCACGAGAGGCAGCAGCTCCCTGAACTTCTTCCAACCACTTCTCACCCTAGCAACTGAGCTAACTCCAGCCCCACCTCCGGCACATAATATGTCTCTCCAATAACAAAACTCCTCCACACACTCAAGAGACTCACCTGCAAGTTCAACCCTCTCACGCCTAACAATCTCCACCTGCTCTCCCCGACATGCCGCACACATGAAATCAGCATCATCTCGCAGTCTACCTCTAATACCACTACATCTCTTGTGCACCCATTTATCACAAACACTACACAAGATGGAATTATTTCCCACACCCTTGTGGCAAACTGCACATGGCCACTTTCCCTCTCCTCTGATTGTACCACCACCAACCCTAGATATCATCACTTTTGTTTTATCTGCATTTACCCTTAAGCCCTTGTACCCCATACCATCTCTCCACTTCTTAAATCTTTCCTCCACCTCCTTTTCATTCTCTGCAATCAACACCAAATCATCAGCATACATCATTTCCCATGGGAGTCCATCTCTGAAGTCACGTGAGATGGCTTCAATCACCATGATAAACAACAAGAGACTCAAAACTGACCCCTGATGCACACCAACATTCACGGAAAACTCATCACTCAAAGCTCCATTCACTCTTACCTGGGTGCGAGCACCCACTTACATGGCCATAACCACCCTAACCAGCCACTCTTCCAACCCTAGCTTTCTCATTGCCCACTTCACCACCTCTCTAGGGACTCTGTCAAAGGCCTTTTCCAAATCAACAAGAACAAAATACCATTCCCTTTTCTTTCCAATTTATTTTTCCTGAAGCTGTCGAACAATGAATATGGCATCAGTGGTCCCCCTGCCTGGCATAAACCCAAACTGCATCTCATCGATATTCACTCTTTCTCTAATCATACCTTCTAGAACTCTCTCCATTACTTTCATTATCTGATCTAAGAGCTTTTTACCTCTGTAATTTCCCCTTTCCAGGGCATCACCCTTTCCTTTGTACACATTTACAATTACACTCTTCAGCCAATCATCTGGGACAGCACACTCATATATAATCATATTTATCAGGTCAGTGACTAACCTCACCCCAGTATCTCCTGAGGGCTTCAACATTTCGTCAGTCAACCCAGACACACCTGCCGCCTTCCCCATCCGCATCCTGCCTATTGCCTGACTCACAGTAGCAGCGTCAATCAAAGGCCAAGGGCCAAACACTGGATCAGCTGGCTCCAAACCTTCTCTATCATATTTTTGACAGACGTAAGGAAGAATCAAAATTGTTTTACAAGTTTGTTAATGGCAGATTGAAACAAAAGGAAGGAATCAATAAGCTGAAAGTAGAAGGAAATGTTTATAAAGATACAGTTATGCAAGCTGAAATAATGAACAAACGCTTCCAATCAGTCTTCACTAGAGACAGTGATATTATGGAGGAGGAGGGAGTGACTAGAAATGTAGTGTTAAAAGATGTAAGAGTTGAAGTGCAAGAAGTGTACAGATTACTGGAAACTCAAGATGTGAGGATCAGATGGGATCTAATTGGATACTAAAGGAATGCAGAGAACAACTGGCAGTTAACATTCTATGTTTAATTGTGTGTTCTTTGGAAGAAGGGAAAGTGCCTCAGGAATGGAAGAGGACCAGTTTGGTTCCAATTTATAAGTGAGGGAACAATGAAGAACCCCTGAATTATAGACCAGTGCCCCTGACCAGCATGGTCACAATACTGTGCGAGAGCATCCTGAAAGAGAGTTGGATAAAATAGCTGGAGGAGATGGACATTTTGGCCGAAAGGCAGTTTGGATTCAGAAGTGGAAGGTTGTGTGTTTCCGACTTGCTGAGCTTCTGCTCAAGGGCGATTAATGTGCTACAGGAGAGAGAGAGTTGAGTGGATTGTGTGTACAATATTTAGATTTGTAGGAAGCTTTTGACAAGGTACCCCACAAGCAACCAATGTGGAAATTGGAACACACAGAAGGACTGAAAGGGAACCTATTGGAATGGATAAGAGACTTTTTGAGAGACAGACAAATGAGGACAGTAATAAAAGACAGGATGTCTGGAGGGAGGGAAGTAAAAGTGGCATCCCACAGGTCTCGGTGTTGGTGCCTGTAATGATACTGATTTATGTAAACGATATGGTATATGCAATGAACAGTTATGTACAAGTAAGTCTGTTTGCTGATGATGCAAAGATCATGAGGGGAGTAGAAGTTGTCAAAGACTTTAAAATGCTGCAGGAGGACCTGGAAAGGATTCATATTTGGAACCAGATGTTGGAAATGAAATTCAACGCAAAAACATGTAAAATATTGGAAATGGGTAGAAGTACCAAGAGACCATCACTGAATTATATGATGGGTAATGAACCACTCATAAAAGCAAGAGAAGAGAAGGACTTGGGAGTGCTGGTCCAGGATAATTTGACACCTGAAAAACACATTTTCTAGATCGTTAGAGATACGTGTAATCTCTTGACTAACATAAGAGTAGCATTTCATTGCATGGATGAGGAGGTGATGAAAAAAACTGAAAGTGGCCATGATCCGCCATAGGTTGGAATATGCGGCAGTAGTTTGGTCCCCAAATCAAAAGAACGATATAAACAATATTGAGAGAATACAAAGAACAGCAAGCAAGATGGCCTCTAGCCTGGCAGATCTGTCAGACAGGGAAAGGCTGGAAAAGTTAGATCTGCCTTTCTTAGAAGAAACGGGAGAGTGGGGTGGCATGATTGTAGTTTTCAGGGCCATGATGGTAGTAGAAAAAATGGCAGAGAAGATCTGTGTATATGGGATGGGAGAGTAACAGGAGGATACGGAATGAAACTAAAAAAGCCAAGTTGTTTGAGGGATATCAAGAAATATAGTTTTCCATATAGATTCATAGACCTGTGGAATAGCCTGGATAGAGAGATCGTCCAGGCTAAGAACTTAAACGAGTTCAAAGCAAAATTTGACATACAGTAAGACCTCACTATAACGGACTAATTGGGGCTCAGGCCAGTCTGAAATATGCGATTTTCCGATAAAAGCGACATCCGGACTTACCCCTGCTAATCCGGACTTTTTCCGATATATCAGACATTAGTCCGGATTTTATCGGTAGTTTTCACCACCATTGCAGTATTGTACTGTGTTTTACCTTCACTACATTAATCAAATGGTATAATAATACTGTATTGTGCACTGAAAAACATGTCTTTTACTTGTCTTATTGTGGTGAACATAGCTGAAGTTGTCAGGCAGTCCAGACTGATTCTGGCTATATCGGACTTTTTCCGATATATAGGAGTTTAGTCCGGTAGCTCCTCGAGTCCGATAAAAGCGAATTCCGGTGTACTGAAGTCCGTTATATCGAGGTTTTACTGTATTTAGAAACAGAGATGGGATCCCACAAATGCAGCTCATTTCCTGTATATCACAGCCAGCTAAATACTACTAGGTAAACACCCACCCACCCACCCACACACACACACACACACACACACACACACACACACACACACACTTTCAAGCAATCACTTGTGTTTGAGCTTATAGTAACTGTACTTCATCAGTCACAGTTTGGGGGGCTGGTAACGTCATTGTCTGCCAAAGATATTAAAACCTGTTTCATTGTACAGTATCATTCCTGGCCACACAAATGAAAATCATCACATGAAGGGAAGTAAACGTACCTTAACAACAAGAAACATTTTAGTTTGTCAGTCAACATCTTAAGCATTTTAGTCATCCTAAAAATTGCAAGGCCAGTAGAAGACCGCAGGACTTTATTCACCCTTGAAATTAAGATATTTCCCTTGAATAAAATCTGGCAAGCAAAAATGAAACACCCTGTAAAAGATGATACTGGGCTGAAAGGATTATGGGAAGTGGCTTGTGCTCCAACCTGGTTTTCTCCCTCCCCACACTCCTTAACTACAAACAAAACAAAACAAAACACACACACACACACACACACACACATCGCAGTGATATAAGTTCCCCCTAAGACTAGGGCATGGAATGACGATGAATACCAGGATATGTTGTTAGACATGGTTAGATATCTACAGAAAGTGATTCAGAAGAGCAACAACATAATTCTGATGGGTGCTTTTAATTGTAAAGAGGTGAACTCAGCGAGATGCCTGGACACACACACACACGCCAGCCAGAGCGAACAGACGTGTCTCAACCACCTTTGCAAACCTTAAGCAGTTTTCAGGAATTATGTCATGTCTCCTATAGTCTTGTCTAATGTTTAAAGTATTTTATGTTAATATAGTCTGCCAAAAATGTAAAGAGCTATTGTCAGTGAGTATACATGAATGTTTATAGGAATTTTGGTAACGGCTGTTAGTACTCTAACCAACCATCAAACGTGGCTGACAATGTAAACATCGAAGGACCTGAATTTCCAGGATTTGACAGTGAAACAAGTGTGATGGATTTAGTTAAAACATTGATTATGAGAATTAGTGAACTAGAAAAGAAAATGGAGGATCTAGTATCAAGAAAAATGCCTGACAATACCAAAAACACTATACAGAGTCTGATATGGGCCAGTGAGATGGTGAACCAGGAGATCGAGAATTTGAAATGAGAAAATATCGAATTAAGGAGGAAATTAGGAGAGCAGTTAAAGAACGGAGAAGATGAGTAGTGTGATGGCAAAGCGGGCACATGTGGAAGAAGAACAGGAAGAAGTGGTAAGCTTAAGGGAAATCATTCAGGAAGAAAGGGAAATGAACAAGAAAAATATTGGAGAAAATGTAGTGAAAATATTGAAGAAGAAAGAGAAAATAGTGAGAGAAACAGTGGAAAGGAACAGATGTGTGGTAATATTTGGAAACAGGGAGGGGGAAGATAAGGTTAGAGCTACGAGATTTGAGAGAGACTCAAATCAAGTGAGAAAAATAATGGGGAAGATCGATCCTGAAGGAAGCAAATGGGAAAATGAAATTGAGAAAGTAAGGAGGATAGGGACATAAAAGAAAGGGGAAGCAAGACCAATGAGAGTCAGGTTCTCATCAAAAAGTGTAGTAAATGATATACTGTACTTAAAGTGACCTGGAAAATAAGTAAAGAGGCAGGGATAGAAAATATTATGCAGTAAAAGTCCATTAATCCAATTGGCAGTGGACCGAGAATCATTCGGATTATCAGATTTTTCGGATTTTTGGGTGGGACCCCTAAGACCCTTAATTTCATGTTGAAATTTTACTGAATGGATCACTTTTCATTCATTCATAATACAATATGGCACATATTAACATTATGTATTACACAATTTTTTTGCTTAATGTATTACAGAAGACATGAACTGTAATTGGTAAATTAAGAAATGTTATGGGTTGTTTAACTCACCAGTAATGCGTAGTGTTGATAACAGCAGTTTTAGGCGGGTAAATCCAATTAGAGAGAGTAAATCCAGGGTTAATAATTATGTACACGTATTATAAAAGCACAAAAACTTAATACTAATGGCTTTCAAAAACTTTCACTTATAAAAGCACAAAAACTTAATACTAATGGCTTTCAAAAACTTTCACACTACCTTTTTTAAAAATGAGTGCCGAAAGTGACTCGTGACAAAATATGCGTGATGCTGGGCGGCCATTGTTCACATGCTGATTAGGTCAAGTTCTTGCTTGATTTGCAATAAGGATTTTCTAGAGACTTAGTGGCAATCCTTAGTGATTATAATTTTTATGGGGAGTGTTAGGGGGCAAAATTAATTGGTTAGGTTAGGTTAGAATGCAGTAGCTATGACTGCTGTGTCCAGTCGGTGAGGTCGTATGTAAACACACTGTCTTCGGTGTCTTAAGGCAGACATATTTGTAGTAATATATCGTTAAATATATTTTAAAAGAAAAATATGAGGCTCCTAGAACCTAACCCCGTATTTAACATATAAATATATGTTATGTTTTAGCGTGAATTTGATTTGGTGCCCAGTTTGAATTTTTTAATTTTGATTTTTGTTACCTTTGGAGTTTTTGTCAGCCTTCTTCAAAAATTCTGATTATTGGGATTCTCGGATTATCAGTGTTCAGATTAATGGACTTTTACTGTAGTAAGAAAAGATTTGAATGAAGAAGAAAGAAACATTTTAAAATCATTGAAGGAACAAGTAAAGGAAAAAACTGACAGGAGGACAGAGGAAGAATGAAAACTTTTTTTTGGAGAGGGATGAGTGAGGCTTGTCGCTCTCATCTTAAAGGTCAGGACCAACTTGCATAGCCCCAGGCTTCTACGCTCCTCATGGGGCTACGTAGGATTGGATGATAGATGGATGGTGATGGATATGAAAGTAAGAAAGTAGAATGTGAGAAAATAGAAGTAAAGGAAACAAGGGAGATGGTTATGAATATGAAAAAGGGAAGAATGAGTAAAGATAAAACCAGGGCAGTAAATCTAAGTATCATGTATAGAAATGTAGATTGGTTAATATCTAGGAAAGGGGAAATTGGAGACTATATAAATGAAAAGAACCTGAAATTGTTTGTTTGGTGAAGACTAAATTGTCCCGAGATGTTGATACAAACTTATTCGGATGGAACGGTTATAATATTTGGAGGAAGGAAAGAGAAAGCAGGTTTGGGGGAGGTTTAATGATTATAACCCATACCAACTTGAGAACAAAAAATATAGAAATTGAAAATATCATGGCTGAACTTTTGGGAATGGAAATAGAGGACTGTTATGGAGAAAAAATAGATGAAATAGTATTTTATATGCCCCCCAAACTAGGGCATGGACAGAAGAAGATTATGGGCAGTTAACAAGAGAATCCATTATTATTCTAAAGATGTTAATTGAATGATGAAATAGAATAATATTTATGGGGAATTTTAATAGTAGAGAAGTTGATTGGGAAAGTGTGGATGCTGGGAACAATGAGGAATCATGGGGAAATAAATTAATAGAACTGGTGAAGGAAAACATGTTAATTAATTAAAGAAAATGCAAGAATTAGAGGAGATGACAGACCATCAAGGCTGGGCTTGGTATTCAAAAAGGACCCAAACAATGTAAAGAACATAATCTACCAATGTCCCTTTGGTAAAAGTGATCATCTGGTCATTGAGATGGAAGTGGTGGGAGTTAGGGAAGGAGAAAGAGATGAAAAACATGGAGAAAACAGATACAATTAGACTTTGCCTCCCTGTGGAACTTTTTCCAAAAAGTAGACTGGGGAAAAATTAATGTGATCACAAATGTTGATGAGAAATATGAGTTTTTGATGGAAGCTTATAAAATGGGAGTAAGTAAATATGTCACAAAATTCTCCACAGCAGTGGAAAGGAAAAAAGAATGGTTTAACAACAGGTGTTAAATGGCACTTAAGGCAAGAAAAAGAACATAGAATAAAGTGAGAAGAAGGTACAGTACATCCTTCAACTTTGCGAATTTTAACTTTGCGATTCACCAATTTTGCGAGGTAGTTCCAAAAGTCATGTATTTTTTAACATTTATGAACTTTGCGAGCGATCACACATTTTGCGAGGTCAAGTGGTGGGAGAGTCGTCTTCCTGCACTACTTTGCCACCCTGAGTAGTGACGTCATGGTTCTTTGGGTGTACTGAGCCTCCTAGTTCAGTGGTCTGCTGCCCCGCCACGTTTGTTTGCACCTGTTTCCAACCAAGGTCATTGACCCTCACAATTTCGTGGTGCTCCTCGCAATACCCCAGCAGTCTAACCTTGCACGAGCGTTATCATGGCACCAAAGAGAAGCGGCCGAGAATTGACGATGCATAACCTGGCCAATATTCTCGCCTTCATTGACCAGCTGAAAAAACCCATCGTGAACAATGAATGTGACCAATTTAGGGCTCAGGAAGCATGCCACGGTGTTGACAGGGCCCTTCGTTTTTATGCTGACCTACACAGAGATGGGGTTAACAAGAGGAAGCAGTTTCTAATCACAAAATTAATGAGAACCCCAAGAGACCCTGCCCCATCGACCAGCCGTCCTGCCACCCCTCCCCAAGCAGCCAGCGATCCTAGCATCCCTAACCTTTTTAATTCTGATGACCCCAGTGGCGATTCTGACTTCGAGGGATTCATGAGAGAGGCAGAAAAAACACAGCAAGATGTGGAAATATCTGCCGGCAGTGATAGTGATGACATAGGCCCCACGGGGCCACAGTAGCCAAGCCTCGCCCCGCCACAAGTCCTGTACACCACGCCAATCTTCAAAACAGTGTAAATATATATATTTTTTTAATGTTTCTTACCTTTGATGTTTTCTCATTAATATCACTGTACAGTACATCAGTTCGTGTTTGTTTCATTTATCATCGTAAAATTAAGAGGTAGAGTCGAGAGAAAGGTGGGAAAAAGTGCTTACCTTGGGGTGATGTCGACCAGTTTGCCTTTGTTTCATATATTTCATTGTTTGAATTTTGGGAATTTTGATTTTGCGAGGGTTTTTGTCGACCATATTCTCACAAACTTGGAGGAAGGACTGTATAATGAAAGGGCTTGGGAGGAGTATAAGAAGGTAAGAAATGAATATGGAAGGGTGCGGAGAGAGGAAGAAAGGAAATATAAAAAAAATATTGTAACTAAATGTAAGAAAGAGCCTAAACTATTTTATAGGTTTGTAAATGGTAAAATGAAAGTTAAGGACAATATAATATGATTGAGGGATGGAGATGAAACTTACGAAAGAGAAGAAGAATTGTATGAAATAATGAACAACAAGCTGCAGTCAGTCTGTATGTTGGAAGAGGAATTTAGGGAACCTGAAATGGAACTCAGGATGATGGGAATGGCAG
This sequence comes from Birgus latro, assembly GCA_018397915.1. Classification (NCBI taxonomy): domain Eukaryota; kingdom Metazoa; phylum Arthropoda; class Malacostraca; order Decapoda; family Coenobitidae; genus Birgus; species Birgus latro. The sequence goes on from JAGKTI010009994.1 coordinate 28,553, forward strand.
AAATTGCCGTTGACATGAATGAGGTCCTGCAACTGATGAGGGACTTGGATGTGAGGAAAGCAGTGGGTCCAGATGGTGTGGCTGGATGGATCCTGAAAGAATGTTCAGACCAATTAGTGTGGCCGGTTCATGTGATCATCAAGAGCTCTCTGCAAAACAGACAGTTACCTAAAGACTGGAAAAGAGCAAATGCCAATCTTCAAGGGAGGAGATAGGGAAGATCCACTAAATTATAGATCTGTTTCACTAACTAGTGTTGTTTGCAAAATTTGTGAAAAAATTATAAGAAAAAGATGGACAAAGTATTTAGAAGAAAATGAAGTGATAACACCAAGACAATTTGGTTTTAGGGAAGGAAGATCTTCCATTACCAGCCTATTAAGTTTCTATAGTAGGATAATAGATGTCGTACAAGAGAGAGAGGGATGGGCATATTGTGTCTCTCTCTTGATCACAAGAAAGCATTTGACAGGTTGCCCTAGAAGAGACTGCTGTGGAAGTTGAAGACTTTTGGAGGGGTGCATGGGAACCTATTGAAGTGGATGTGAGATTATCTGACAGGAAGGCAGATGAGAACAGTTATAAGAGACAAGTTTTCACAGTGGAGAAATGTGATTAATAGAGTACCCCAGGGCTCTGTATTGGCTGCAGTAGCACGGGCCGAACAGGGTGGTACTCCCCAGGGGAATGGGAATGCTGGTGATAGGGAGAGCTGGGGCTCCTGTTTCACTAGCTACCTAACCATCCCCCTTTGCTGACCTTTTCAGTGTGACAGTAACATGGAGAGTAGACCAGCATACTCTCCCAATCATTTCCTCTAACTATCCTATGCACTACACCACATGCGCTTTACATATCACACAACGTACCCCACTACGTTACAGGGGTTGACGCCAGCAAGGGCATGCGGCCAGAAAACTTTGCCCCCGCTACCTAGTGGCGGACTTTGGGGGGAGGC
>JAGKTI010009995.1:0-14266 GCA_018397915.1 Birgus latro
TTTTAACACATTTACAGCATGATGAAAACAGGTTAGACATGAAAATCATTATGGTAATCATAGGTTAGGTTAGGATAGGATAGGTTAGGTTAGGTTAGGTTAGGTTAGGTTAGGTTAGGTTAGGTTAGGACCGGACATGAAATTCATTGCCTTTCACCATTTTCATAGTTGGTGCACTTAAAAACTATGCATGAAAAAATTAAATTGAAAGCAGGAAATTATGATTAACATTTAGAGAAATTTTTTAACACATTTACAGCTTGCTGGAAACAGGTTAGACATAGAAATCATTATGGAAATCATCTTGCACACAGTTTATGCATGAGATTAATGATGTGGAAAGAACAAAAGAAGGAATTTTGATGAAGTTAGGGTACTTACGAAAAAGAAGCCGCCAGTAAATTCCCGTGTGGTCTAGTGACGAGTCCTGGAGCCTTGCGAACTAAGCAGCAGCTTTCAGCTCCATTCCACGTACCAACACACCAGCAGCACGTTGTTGTCGATACCAAATCAGCGTGGATTGGTCGATGTCTGCATACTTAGGACTAAACATCACCTTCCTCTTCACGTTTCGTTTGGTCTTCGAAGCGAAATCAGCCGTGTACTGCTGTAGATTGTCTTGGGACTTCTTGATATCAAACAAGGTGGAGCGAGGGAGATTGAATTCACAGCGAATCCGTGATGATGTCGGCCACCCGGCGTCCATCTTTTTCAATACCCTTCCCTCTTCTCCAGAGTCAGAACCACTTTCTTCCTCTTCTCAGGTGGCGGGGCCATCATCACACACATGATGAAGAAGGTGAAGAGCAGCATCAAGCCCTGCAGGAGGTAGGGTATCACCACAAAAGCAATCACTTCGGCCGCCATTGTCGGAGCTCTTCATGAGGCAGCAACTGAGTGGGAAATGGGACCGATAGACAGGCGCCACGCGCGTAAACACAGCCGATCAACGCGCCCAGGAAATTCAACCTGATGCGGTCCAAAAAAATCGATTTTTTATTTTATTTTTCCGAATTTTTGGGCATTTTGGGGGGTGGGCAGCCCACGAAATCCGAGTAGTGGGGGAGTCCGAGTATTGGGCGTCCGAATAATAAGGAGATTACTGTACTTTTTGCTGTTGTTGTTGTCATTGTTTGTATTTGTATGGTTCTTTTCTTTTTTGCCAACTGTGAGCAGACAACACCAGTGCCCTCACTGCAGTAGGTCTGTAGCAAAATGTGCACAAGCACTGAATTGCATCTACTGCAGTGAGTTGGTTTATTTGGCATGTGAAAATATGGATGCTAATGATTATCCCAGCTGGGATTTCACTGGCTGTGTAGCCAATGTGTTGCAGCAGCAGATGAGGTCTTGGCTGGTGGAGGAGGTAGAGTAACTAAGAAGGAGCTGGAAGATTGGGTTGTTGGTCCAATCTTCCAGGCTTTCAAAGATGTTTCAAGCAGACTGGAGGCACTAGAGACCAAGGTCTCATCACCCATGGCTTTCACTCAAGACCAGGCCAAGTCGTTTGCAGATGCTATTCGAGGGTCTCTTGTGGGGGGAGGGAAGGATCTGCCTGGGGACGTGGTTGAGATCAGTGCTCATGGCCAGAAAAAAGCCATTCATAGTCAACAGGTACTGAGCGTAAAACCAATGAGCACTGCTGATGCTGTGACGAGTCAGTTGGGATCAGAAGACATCAGAAGTGTACTTGACTCCGTACCGGTTGATAACGGCCTTAAGACCAAGGCTGGTGGGCTTGTAATGAAGTTTCCATCAACTGAGGCCAAAGGTGAAGTGGCTTGGATACTGAATGATCATTTTGGCTCTGATGGAACTTTTTGTGTATCAGAGCTAAGGAAAATGCTGCCCAAAATGACTGTGATGGGCCTTTCCTCTTCCTTGGGCGACTCTGACATCATCCCAAACTACTGTATCTATCTATCTATCGCTAGACGCCTTAATCTCATAAGGGGTGGCCACAAACAAATCGCCTCCATGTCACCCTGTCCCCTGCCATTTCATTGCCCTGCTCCCAGCTCACACCCCCTCCCTCATATACCTCTCCACTTCATCCCTCCATCTCATCCTTGGCTTCCACCTCACTCACATACACTCTCCTCATCAGTCTCTCACTCTCCATCCTCTCCACATGCCCAAACCACCTCAATGTGTTTTTCCTAATGCATCCTATCACATCCACATCCCAAACATTCTGAATAAAAACAATAAAATTAAGGTGCTTGTTGATAGAGGTTGTACCCTCAACCTTCTGTTCACAAGAGCAAGGAGTGACACTAAAACCGCTGTCTTGATGTTGCCAGAGGTGAGATCTTTCATCGTAGAACAGGGCAACTATATCTGTGTGGATCTTACAAGATGCTGTGCTTTTGACAGATTCTGGGTTACACAGTGTCATCACTGTCAGGGTTTTGGTCATACATCTGAGAGATGTTCTAGAAAAAATGATGAACCTAAAGTGATTTTTTGTGCTGGAGCCCATAAGTCTAAGGAGTGTAGTAACAGAAATTCTCCCAAATGCATCAACTGCTCTTCCTTAAGACATCAAGAAGCAAATACTAATTCACAGTCAGTTCCCCATTTTGCATCTAGTAGAGACTGTCTGATTATGATTTCTCATAGGAATAGATTGATTGAAAACACCAATTTCGACCATTCAAAAAACTGACTACGTCTCTCTTGAACCAGTTAGGATGGGTCTTATTAAATATTTATTCCATCCCTAATAAGATAGACCATATTAATGAAACTCCGCTCGAGCTTGATATTTTGTGCCTGACTAAAACCTGGTTGTATGAGTCTGATATTAATATTATTCGTAGTGCTTTGCCTAAGACACATTCTATAATAAGTATTCCCAGACCTGCTAACTATCCAGGAGGAGGTGTAGCACTCATCTACTCGGCAGCACTTGCAAACATTTCACTCATAGACTCGACTTGACCCTATCTTCATTTGAATTTGTGGAAGTTTTAATAAATTTCCATCAGAATTCCATTAGAATTGCAATTATGTATCAACCAGATCATCCGGGCACAGATCCAGGTTTTATGGAGGAGTTTGGGCAGTTTATTGAAGTGTTTTCTCGTAAATCTGGAGAACTTTTATATGCAGTGATTTCAATTGTTGGGTTGACAGTCTGCAGTCAAAACCATTTTCTTCAGAATTCTTTGAGTTGATCACTCAGAATAATATTTTCAATTATGTGAGTGATCCAACTCATGTCTCGGGACATGTCCTTGACATGATCTTGTCCCCTGTTGGTTGCAGGTGCATTTCTGATGTGGAGGTTGACTTAGTTGACCCTCTCATCTCTGACCATGCTTTGCTTACTTTTAGTTTTGATATCCCGATATCCCTTTCCTATAAAATGGTCATCAGGCTCAGAAATCACAGGAACGTTGACCGCCATTTGATGTGTTGTGTAATTGATCAGCATTTAAACTACTTAGATTCTTCATAGCTTTCTTCTGATGATTTTTTTTATATATATAACAATGAGCTTAGGTCAATTTTTGATCATTATTGTCCTGAGGTGGTAAAAACAGTCATTGTATGTGATAATTTTCTTTGGTATTGTCCATCCATTAATTCTCTGTGAGACAACGTAGAAAGACAGACCATGAGTGGCGCTTGCAGTGGACCAAATTAACTCGTTTGCATTATGTTTTTACAAGAAGAGCAGTTGTTCATACTGTAAAAGCCCAAAAGACAAGGTATTATCAAAATAAAGTTGATTCATGCGGTGGTGATAAAAAAAAAAAAACTGTCTACAGTTGTGAACAATTTGGTTAGTCGGAGGAATGTATTTGTTAAACCAACTTCTGTATCTGACACCCAATTGGCTTCTGATTTTGCTTCATTTTTTACAACTAAGATATCTCACATAAATGAATTAGGTAACAGTTCTTCTTGTGAAGTGTACTCAGTTGACTTCCAACCACGGCGCACAGGGGTTCATTTGCTTTCAACATGTCATCCACTGGATGTAAATAAAGTCAAATGTTACATTAGAGAACTTAAAACATTTTGCCCACTCGATACATGTAACTTGTCACAACTGCATGATGTTTGTGAGCATGCAGCAGACTTTATCTGCAATATAATAATCATAATAAAAAGATGCTTCTTAGAAAGTAATTTTGTGCAGTCCATGCTTTAACCAGACCTTGATGTCAAGAGCATGACAGATTATCGTCCCATCTTTAACATGTCTCTCTTATCCAGGATTTTATCCAGGATTATTGAGCGGGCCACACTCGATTAATTCTTAACACTGCTGGAATGTTGTTCCCGCTCAGTCAGCATATAGAAAACACCATTCAGCTGTAGTGGGATGCCCTCACTCCTAGTTCTGTTGGATATGTCTGCAGCTTCTGATACAGTAGATCATAAACTATTGTTGGAGGACCTGTATTTTTATGGCGTTTGTGATAGTGCTCTTTTGCTTCATAAGTCATATCTGTTGGACAGATCTCAGAGAGTGGTTGTTGATTATGCTAGCTCCTATTCTGCTCCCCTTCTGTTCAGAGTCCCTCAGGCATCAGTTTTGGGTCCAGTTCTGTTTACAGTCTGCATGAGTAGTTTTTCGTCTTTACTTGATGCTCACAACGTGTCCTATCATTTTTATGCTGACGACACTCAGCTTTATGTCAACCCACCACTTCCCAGTAGATTTCTCACCAATTCCCCCCCCCCCCCAATCCCAGCAGATTTTGGATTTTTTTGTTTTCTAAAATCTCCGGTTTTTATGAGAAACATCAAAAATTCAGAAAGTCCTCACCTGAGCTTAGAAGTGGGCTATACAGGTGACCCTTTAAACACCTGGTACCGTGTTCTCTGGAGCCGCGTTGCGGCTGTCACATTTTCTGTGGTGGCGGGAACTATTGCAGACCACTCAAAATAGGTAGATATTTGTTCATTTGGTACAAATGTATATGTAGTACTGTACAAGAATATATTGGTTTTCACACAGTAATATAGGCAATATAAGCATTGTTTCACTCGCCAAACACATCAGCATACCTCACCTTCCTTGGCGACATTACCTCTTCATCACTTCTGCTTGTTTTTTCTAGTGGCACCACGTAATCTTTGTCCTCCACGTAGGGGATCACTTTTGCCCTGAATTTTGTCGTCGGAGAGACCATGGTGTAACATAGTGTGTTGCCAAGAAAATGGCATGCCAGGGGGGAAGGTGAGGGGGGTGTCAGGCAGTTTTGCCAACTGGCAGTGGGTAGAGGAAGGTCTCCCACATGTACCTACCAAAAATCACCCGCGAAATTTGAAAAATGTGCAAATGACGGACCTCACAATTAGAAAACATAAGGGTACGTCAACGGGTGTCACCGTGACAAAACGTGGTGACGTATACGTCAGTGCGACGCCTCGGGTTAAGATGTCGGATATTAATGATACCAAGACGAAGCTCGAATCTTCAGTGTCTAGTATTAAGACTTGGATGGCTAGGGGGAATCTTAAGCTGAATGGTGGTAAAACTGAGATCATCATCATCGAGGAAACAGTACGGGTGACGACACTAATAATGCCCTGGCTTTGAACATTGGTGTGTCACAAGCTTCATCCAGTCAGTTCTGCTTGAAATCTGGGTGTTTGTTTTAATTGAAAGTTAAATTACAAAGATCATATTAATCAAGTTTTCAGAGGGTGTACCTTGCACATCAGAAATCTGTACTCTGTGTGAAAATTACTGAATAGGCATTGCCTCTTAACATTGGTCCATGCAGTGGTCTTGTCTTGTGTTGATTATTGCGGTTCACTGTGGATTGGTCATCCATGTAATATACTAACAAAAGTTCAGCCTGTGTTGAACAGGGCAGCAAGGCTTTTTGGTCTCTCCCAAAGAACCTCGACTGCCTTGTTCCTAAGAGTTGCATTGGTTATCAGTAAAGGCTAGAATTGAATTTAAACTATGTCTTATTACATTCAAGGTATCTTACTGAGTTGTTAAAACTCCCATGCCCAGGTGTGATGTTTCGTAGTGAAGATGAGTCCTTGTGTCTTGATGAGCCTGGAGCCATTCACTAATCATCTTTCTCTGATCATTTTTTGTGTATAGAGCCCCTAGATTATATAATAGATTGTCATTGTCCATGAGACAACTCTCTTCTCTCGAATTCATTAAGAGACAGCTGAAAGCCTTTCTTTTTTCAAAATGCTACGATCTGGAGAGAGGTACTATGATGGATAATTATAGGGTTTAATTATTGCCACTTTCATATTTTTTTACTGATGAAGTTTGTATTGTATATGAGAGATGTCACAATTCTTGTAATTGTAAAAATAATGTATGTATGTGTTAGAGCACTGGTGAATTCCCTATGGAAAAAGTGGCGCTTTTGAGAAACAAAAGACCAGATTATTATTGCTGTTATTATTATTATTCTGAACTCCTTCACTTGGATGACATACTGACTTTGAGTGGTTAATGTTAATACATTTGCAGGGCTTTGGTCAACGTGGTGGAGCAGGACATGGTGATGGGCCTCTTTGTGGATTATGGTGACTATTTTTGGACCACTCCTGACAATGTGCGGCTCCTCCACCCTTGCTTCTGCAGGTTGCCATGTCAGGCTATCAAAGCAAAGTTGCATGGTAAGTTTAACCCATTACTGTACATACAGTAATCCTAGGAAAGTACTTAACTCACTGCCTTTTGCCTATAATCTCAGTCATGAAGCACATAGGTCCATATTTTATGTACCCATCATCACTTAGTAGACTGTAGCACCAGTTGAGCAGGGCAGTACTCCCAAGGTGGATGGAAGGCTGATGACAGGGAGAGCTGGAGCTCCCGTTTCATCAGCCTTCAGGACTTGTTCCTGACCATCCCCCTTTGCTGAACTTTTTCAGTGTCTCAGTAACACGGAGAGTAGACCAGCATACTCTCCAATACAAGTAACTGTCAACATCAAGCTACATGCACACTACACACTACACTTCCTTTTCAAAGTTGTAAAAAAGAAAATGGCGACTGTAAACCATGCCTCGGAGTCCCCAGTGGGGGGGGCCATAAATGCCCCCACCATCCGCCCCTCTCCTGGTGATGACTCACTGAGCTGCCTGGAACCACTGTCTGACTCACTCATTCTTCATTTCTGTAACATTCGCGGCCTTTCCTCTAACTTTCGCTCCGTTGAACACCACCTCTTCTCTTCTAAACCTCACCTTCTCTTTCTCTCTGAGACTCAGCTGTCTGAGGCAACTGACAGCAAACCCTTTTCTGTATCCTCCTACTTTCTCTATTCTCATTTCAAAGCCAAAGGTGGCTGTTGTGTATATGTACGCAACGATCTATCTTGCTCTCGTGTTCCTGAACTTGATTCTTCTGAATTCTCTACTCTCTGGCTTCAGCTTTCCTGTCATTCTCTGACTAAATATATCTGTGCTGTTTACTTATCTCCTATTTCTACTGACTATCAAAAATTCTTTGACTATCTTACTTCTACGATGGAACACATTCTATCCATTTCTCCTTTCTCTGAAATTTCCATTCTAAGAGATTTCAGTGTTCACCACCACCTTTGGCTCTCCTCTCCTTTCACTGATCCACCTGGTGAACAAGCCTACATCTTTTCTATCCTTAATGACCTAGAGCAGCTTGCACAGCACCCTACCCGTATCCCTGACCGTCTTGGAGAGAGTTCCAACATACTTGACATTTTCCTAACAACTAATCCTTCTCCTTACACTGTTAATCTTTTCTCTCCGTTGGGCTCCTCCGATCATAACCTCATTACCTTAACCTGTCCTATCGCTCCGGTACGGCCTGTGGACCCTCCAAAGAAATGCCGCCTGTGGCACTTTGGAGCTGCAGATTGGGAGGCCCTCCGCAGTACTTCTTTGATTTTCCTTGGAATGATTATTGCTTCCATGGCCGGGAGCCATCTGAGTGTGCCTTGCGCATTACAGAGGTTATTCTCTCGGGCATGGAAGGATACATTCCTTTCTCATATCCTCTGACTAATGCAAGAAAGCCTTGGTTTAATTACACTTGTTCTAATGCTGTTCGCAACAAGGAGGGCCTATAAGAGGTACCAGAGCCAACCCACCCCTGAATCACATCTTTTATATATTTCTGCCCGGAATCGTGCTAAGTCTGTTCTTCGCTTTACTAAAAATAATTTCATCCGTGCTAAATGTTCTCAACTCTCCCACTCGAATCCTTCTCGCTCCTTCTGGCACCTTGCCAAAAACCTTTCTAACAACTTTACCTCATCATCCTTCCCTCCTCTTTTCTACTTTGATGGCTCTGTAGCTATTTCTTCTACTGATAAAGCAGATCTCTTCGCTCAGACTTTCTCCTCCAATTCCACCTTAGACGATTCCAGTGCTATTCCTCCATCACTTCTCCCCTCTGACTTCTTCTTGACTGACATTAAAATTTCTTCAGCTGATGTATTTTCTGCCATCACTGGCCTCAATTCTAACAAGGCAAATTGGCCTGATGGAGTCCCTCCTGTTGTCCTCAAAAACTGTGTTTCTGTGCTTACACCCTGCCTAGGTAAACTCTTTCGCCTTTGTCTCTCAACTTGTACCTTTCCTTCTTTCTGGAAGTTTGTTCTCATTCAGCCAGTCCCAAAGAAGCGTGACCATTCCCAACCCTCTAACTATCGTCCAATTGCTTTAACATCCTGTGTCTCAAAAGTTTTCGAGTCAGTCCTTAACAGAAAAATTTTAAAGCATCTTTCCTGTCACAACCTTCTTTCTGATCGTCAGTATGGGTTCTGTCAGGGACGCTCCACTGGCGATCTTCTCACCTACCTTTCAGACTCCTGATCATCTTCCTTTCGGGACTTTGGCGAAAGCTTTGCCATTGCACTTGACATCTCAAAGGCTTTTGATCGAGTCTGGCATAAATCTTTAATTTCCAAACTGCCCTCCTACGGTTTCTATCCTTCTATCTGTGCCTTCATCTCTAGCTTCCTTTCTGGTCGTTCTATAGCTGCTGTTGTAGACGGCCATCGTTCTTCTCCTAGACCTATCAACAGTGGTGTTCCTCAGGGCTCTGTCCTATCACCAACTCTCTTTCTTTTATTCATCAATGACCTTCTAAGCTGTACATCTAACCCTATCCACTCATATGCTGATGATTCCACCCTTCACCTTTCCATTCAGTTTCCGCAACGTCCATCTCAGCAGTTACTTCAACAAAAAAGGGATGAGGCTGTTGCACACCTAATGTCTGACTTGGCTCGTATCTCTGATTGGGGTAAAAATAATCTTGTTATTTTTAATGCATCAAAAACCCAGTTCTTACACTTATCAACCCGACAAAATCTTCCTCAGGATTACCCACTAATGTTTAATAATGAACAGTTATGTCCTGCATCATCCTTGAACATGCTTGGGGTTTCATTCTCTCGGGATTTGTCTTGGAAAGAACATATTACATATCTTGTGAAATCTGCTTCCAAGAGATTAGGTGTGCTAAGCCGATTCCGAACTTTCTTTACCCCTGCACAGTTGTTGACCTTGTACATGGGTTTTATTCGCCCGTGTATGGAGTACAACTCTCATGTGTGGGGAGGCTCCCCACATGCAGCTCTTCTCAATAGGGTGGAGTCAAAGGCTTTTCGTCTCATTAACTCTCCTCCTCTTACTGATTCCCTTCAACCTTTGTCTCTTCACCGCACTGTTGCATCTTTATCTCTCTTCTATCGCTACTTCAACGGTCATTGTTCCTCTGAACTGTCTGCTTGCATCACTCCACCTCTACGACGGGCACGTAGTACCCATCTAGCAACAAACTCTCATCCCTTTTCTGTCCAACTCTCTAATGCAAGAGTTAACCATTACTCCCAGTCCTTCATTTATGCAACTGGTCAGCTCTGGAACTGTCTTCCTCTGTCTGTATTTCCTACTTCCTATGATCTCCAGTCTTTCAAACGCAGTGAGTCCAGGCATCTCGAAATGAACGGATCTTGAATTTGTCTCTCTTTTGTGTTGTTTTTGCTTTTTCTTGGAAGGAACAGTATACAGGCCTGTGGCCTTTGGTTCCTTCTTCCTTGCATTTAAAAAAAAAAAATTCAAAATGCACAGTGCTGTCATATGTGTAGGATTATTGGCACAAAAAAATTAAAAGATAATTTCTGAAAGAGAAAGTCTTCTTGTAATTCAATATGTCACCAAAGTAATCCACCATTTAAGTGGAGCTAGCATCATATATGAGTAATCAGATTCTGATACTGTACCATTTTCAGTATCTCGATTGTCTTCATGCAGTGGTTAGTGAAAATTTGAATATTTAGTGAGGAAGCATGACATTGGTATGCTGAACCAAGAAGAGTGGATGGGCAGGATGAGCTGGGATGATGGTGAGTGACAAAGTAAGGCAGAAAGAATACAGTATATGCTGCTAAAATGGACATATGAGGAGTAGTGTTGGTGGTGGCAAGACTTCTTTTAAAAATTCATTGTAAGGGCATAAAGAGGATGGGGTGGGCAGGTAGGACTGAGAATGTTGAGAAGTGTGTAATCATGCTTATCCTCATCCCAGCCCTTATTTGATAATGCCTAAAGAGGAGGTTGGTGTGTACATTTATTTTGAGCAGCCATATTGTCATCATATCCTCGTCTCACTCCAACATGGATATGGAAGAAAACACCCAAATGGCCCGTCTGCTGCCCAGTGTTGGGAATCAGTTAAACATGCTGTTCCTTAAGACCCAACGATCTGCTTACAAATACATGAAAGGATGCTGAAGAGGAATATGTGGTGGCACTGTAACCTTGGTTAGCGCATCTGTGGCATCCTCCTGGGAGCCAAACCTCTTCATTCTTCCCTGCATTTCACCATGTGAAGGACTGGTCTGGCATTAGTGAGGCATTGTTTACCACAAGGGGGTACCGGTTCCTTGCACAGTGTACATACTGTACAGTACTTTACTTCTAGGATTGACCCACATAAGTCATTGCCAACCTGTGCACAATGGGTCTGCCCAGCTAAACAGACTAGGGTTAATCAGCAACACCAACAGAATTATTAGCATTACATATGAGTGCAGTAAAACCTCACTATAATGGACTAACTGGGGCCCAAGCCATTCCGAAAAAAGTGAAATTCTGATAAAAGCAACATCTGGACTTCCCCCTGCTAACCCAGACTTTTTCCAATATATCAAAAATTAATCCAGATTGCACCAACAGTTTTTAAACTGTTTTCACTATCATTGTAGTACTGTACTGTATTATGCATTCAGTACAATTATCAGATGGTATGATATATAATATACTGTACTGTGCACTGATAAACATGTCTTTTATTTACCTTATTGTGGTGAACATAGCTGAAGTGGTCAGGCAGTCTGGACTGCTTCTGGCTTTATCAGACCTTTTCCAATATGTACTGGTAAGAATTTAGTCTGGTAGCTTCTCGACTTTAATAAAAGCGAATTCTGGTCAATTGAAATCTGTTATATTGAGGTTTTACTGTATTTTGCAGTGGAGAACAGCAATAACTTAATATAAAGTGCAGCAGAAAGTGACATTGTGCTATTTGTCTTCTAAACTTTCTTTTTAACATAGCATTTAGTATGTTTTTTTATATTATTATTATTAGAAAATGTTTAACTGCATGTTTATTGTGTAGATTGTAAGCTGTTGAATGCAGTTAAGAAATATGATGATGGTTTTAAATAATGCATAAGGGTATGTAAGTGGATGGTTCAAGGTCAGTTTTGGTTTGAGACAAGGTTGTGTGGTGTCCCCATGGTTGGTCAGCATACGGGGGGAAGCTGTTATGAGAGAGGTAAAAACACGAGTACCGGTGAGAGGGAAGGTGTTATTAATGGATGCAGTATCTCGTATATGATGTACAGTGGAGCCCCTCAGATAGCGTTTTTTTAAGTAGTGAATCCATGGATAGTGACAGGAATGAAACTATCTCATAGCGATTAATGCTGCACGATTAACGTAAATCCACTAGGCATTTAACACTTAGCGAGCAGGTGGGCAAAGTTGCCAAGGTCAGACCCTGGTAACACTGATAGTGAGTGCGAGTCTATCATCATTCAGTTCATTGACCCACGTGGAGTGAAAGTACGTATCTTAAGCTTTTCTTATAACTAATCTCCAACTATCTCTCTCCTGCCAAATTTTACAGTTTTAAATTTTTCCTTTACCTTTACTTTTCTCTTGGGGGAATGCTGGTGTCTAGGCGATACTGACGGGTGGAAGGTGAACCTCCCCACAGTTACCCCAAGAAGAAGGAGAAGAAGATTGTTTGTTTATCCATGCGCCGTGCATTCATTCAACTTGTCACAGAGTTGCCATTGTTAAAGTTTTTTGTGACCTTCCATTTATTTCTGGCTACTGAGTGTTCTAATATCATGGCTTCAACTTCGGAGGCTGGCCCAAGTGGTGGTGGTGGTGGCCCAGGGAAAAAACAGGAAGTGCTGGTAATGTAAAAGTGACCGAAAAGGCCAGACAATACATGCGTGGCAAGCCAAAGAAACAATACTGCATGGAGGAAAAGAAAAAGATAATTTTTTTAATATGTAGTATACGTTTATCTTATTACAGTACTGAAGAAATATGACTTGATGCTGATGGGTAATGGAGGAAATTAGGGGCATAGCTGAAGGAGTCCGGGATTGTATTAATTTTTTTAGGTAAGAAGTTTGCCCTTCGGATAGCGATTCCATGGATAGCGGCCATTTTGGCGGACTAATAAGGTCGCTATCCAAGGGGCCCCACTGTATGCAGATAATGCTGCGCTGCTTTCAAATAGACAAAAGCTTGGCAGACTGCTGCAGAGTTTTGCAGATGTCTCTGAATGTTATGCCTTGAAAGTAAATGTAGAGGAGTAAAGTGATGGTTGTTGAGAGTGTGATGTTTAAGTGAATAGAGACTTGAATTGGTGAGAGAGTTAAGTACTCTACTGTGGAAACCAAACCATGGCTTTATGAGACTGAGCACACACTGTGATTTGAGAATTTGGCAAGTTAGAAATAACTAATCTCATGGGGAAAATTATGTATGGGTCTGTCATCTCGGAAAAGTTGCCCCCCTTACCCTCAGACCTACATCAAACTGATCACCAGTGTATTTACCTAATTGTGATATACAGGAAATGAGCTACGCTCGTGGGTTCCCGTCTCTGTTTCTCAATAAGTCAGATTTTGCCTTAAACTCATTTAAGTTTTTAGACTGGACAATCTCTTTGTCCAGGCTATTCCACAGGTCTATACATCTATACGGAAAACTATATTTCTTGATGTCCTTCGAGCAGCTTGGCTTCTTTAGTTTCATTCCGTGTCCTCTTGTTGCTCTCTCATCCCACACAAACAGTTTTTCTCTGTCAATTTTATCTACTCCTATCATGGTCCTGAACACTGCAATCATGTCACCCCTCTCTCTCCTTTCCTCTAAGGAAGGCAAATCCAGCCTTTCCAGCCTTTCTCTGTATGGCAAATCTGCCAGACTAGGGACCATCTTGGTTGCTGTTCTTTGTATTCTCTCAATCTTGGTTATATCTTTCTTTTTGTGTGGGGACCACACTACTGCTGCATATTCTATCCTGGGCTGGATCATGGCCACTATCAATTTTTTCATCATCTCTTCATCCATGTAATGAAATGCCACTCTTATATTGGTCAAGAGTTTATATGTCTCTTTCACTATCTTATTTATGTGCTTTTCAGGTGACAAACTATCTTGGACCAGCACTCCCAAATCTTTCTCTTCTCTCACTTTTCTAATTGGTTCATTACCCATCAAATAATTCAATGATGGCCTCTTGGTACTTTTACCCATTTCCAATATTTTACATTTTTTTGTGTTGAATTTCATTTCCCACATCCGGCTCCAATCATATATCCTATCCAGATCCTCCTGTAGCATTTTACAGTCCTCTTCAACCTCTACCTTTCTCAAGATCTTTGCATCATCAGCAAACAGGCTTGCGTAGCTGTTCACTCCATCTACCATATCATTTACATAAATCAAGAACATTACTGGTGCCAACACCGAGCCCTGTGGGACACCACTTGTTACTTCCCTCCATCCAGATGTCCTGTCCTTTATTACTGTCCTCATTTGTCTGTCACTCAAAAAGTCTCTCATCCATTCCAGGAGGCTTCCCTTCAGTCCTCCTATATGCTCTAATTTCCATAATAGTCTCTTGTGGGGTACTTTGTCGAAGGCCTTCTCCAGATCTAAGTACACACAATCCACCCAACCGTCTCTCTCCTGTAGCACGTCAATCGCCCTTGAGTAGAAGCTCAACAAGTTGGAAACACATGAC